>CM076578.1:1410507928-1410775428 GCA_034641835.2 Pinus albicaulis | reverse complement strand
ATCCTGTGAAACGTGCTTTGATTAATTGATGCGAAACCAGTCACATACACTGAGCTCAATGGCTGTTACAATCCAAACTTCTCCTCACAGCCTACTACATACAACTACTCTGCTACTCCCTCCCAAGACTGTTCTAATAGTCAGAATGAACCCTCTAACTATAATGGCAGCAGCCGAACAACAACCCTTACAATATGTTCCTGGGGATTTATTATAGGAGAATGAATAATAGCAGAAGTAGATGAACGTTAAATGGATCTCATTAAGAAAGAGTGGCAGAAGTGTTCACGCCCATACTGCTTAATGGCTCAGCAGCGCTGTGTGTACTCTGTAGGCTGTTCTGGGAGACTCTGTCAGGCCAAGATTGACCTCTGGTGTTTCGTGAAGTACCTCTCGGTGGTCTACAACTCTGCGCTGCCTTCTAGAATAAATTACATGGATAAAAATCTGCAAGTCTCTCCATACCTCAATAACTGCTCTCCAGACACTCTTAAAGAAGCTTCTATCAGTAACATACGTTTAAGGGCTCGAGAAGGCATGGAGGTTTCTTGTAGGAAGGTGTCCTGTCTGGAGAAGAGTACTTTGATAATATTAAACACAGATAGGACTTTGACAGTGTGCTTAAATCTCCAAACTGTGCCCTTTCCTTTGAATGCGGGGTTAAATATTAATTATATCAGTAACAAGCATTAAACCCCTTTTGAATTTCTTCTGCTGATCCGATGTAAAATTCTGAAATGGCCTCTCTGTGCTATCTGTATAATAAAACACACCTGTTGCAACCCCAGGCAGTGGTGTCGAAGAAATGCTTAGGAGGCCCGGAGGAACAGTGGCGGAGCAGTGGAAACAATGAAGCAGGCAGAAGAAATAGTTATAGTGTAAGGCCCAAAGATAAACACTTGAGTGAATTACAAAGGAGAATGGAGAAAAACAATGAAGAAGAAGCCACGGAGGTGGGACCCGTATGGAATCGCAATCGGAAATCGGAGCGGGGCGGCAGGATACACATATGACACAAAATTTCCAATGCGATTGGGAAAAACCTTTGTAAAAACCAAAATACAACAATTTCCCCATTTACAAAGGAAAAACACTTATATTATATGAACGACGGAGGTATGGTATGGTGGGCTCGAGGTAAAATTGCAATCGAAAATCGGGAGTAGGAGGTAATCGCAACGCAAAGGGGAGGATGTGCGATGCGATCAAACGGTGGAGAATGCGATCAGAGGATCGGAGAGAAATGGTACGATTGGGCAGATCGGAGCGGTGGCGCAATCAGTCGCATCGTAAATATTTGCGACACGATCAATCGCATCACAAATATTTGCGATGGATGATTGGAACATTTAAAACACAGCATGCGATTGTGATATTGTGATCGGGCGGATTTGCGATCGATCAATCGCATCGCAGATATTTGCGACGCGATCAATCACATCGCAAATATTTGCGATGAGTGATCGGGGCATTCACAACAGAACATGCGATTTTGCGATTTGTGATTATGTGATCGGCCCTCAAGGCATTAAGCGCTTGGCTTTTGGTAAGGGTTATGTGGGGAAGTGGTTTACAAGGGGCTGGCAAGAAAGGGGCTAAGCCCTATTATAAAGCAGAAAGTGGGTTTTGGCCCATTTTAATGCAATTTAAGGCCAAGGAAGAGTAACGATAGAGGGAATAAAGGGGAAATTGGCTAAACAAGGTGTAAGGGTAGAATTTGAAGGGGATTTTGTGGGGTTTAGAGGGTAAAAAGGGAAATAGAAGGGGATACAAGGGGGAATAAAATAGAGGCTAGTGGGGGTGAAATAAAGGGGAAAGGAGGCCTTTGGGCATTTCTTCACAAACAGAGAGGTTTTATAAGGGAAATTAGCAGAGGGGTTTTTATCAAAGGACAAAAGGCACAAGGAGGCTTCAAGGATCATGCGTTTTCAGGGGAAATGCATTCCTTGAAGGCTCAAAAACAATTTAGCCCCCTATTTGCTTGTCAAAAATTTTATGGGGGGCTAACAGTGGCTCCACATGGGGATGGCTTCTTCTTGAAGGAGTCAAGAATCTAGATAATGATCTTTGGTGTAGGCCAGGTGCCTGCTGCTTGGCACATCCCTTTTCTTTCTTGGATCAGCTGCCACAAATCGTGAAGACATTAAATCAACAGTAACATTCTCTCGAACAACTACCTACCCATACTATTGTCCTAACATTTTTTCTTCTGGGTGCATTCAGATTTGCAGACCCTTTACTTCTACCCTTATTACTATATGAGAGCAGATTAAACTGTTGGTCTCATATTTTCTCTACCTAAACTAATAGCTGCTAGGATTAAACTGTCTAGCAGATTTCTTCTCTATATTCTAAGACATAAATTGAAAAATAGTCAAGCCAGGATTAGATTGTCTGACTTACTGGACTTTGTAGAAATTAAAAAAAACTAACTACATGCTCACATACTGAGCTTTATTGATCTTTCCTACCTACCCTACTCTAACTGGAATATTTACAGTCTAGCTTACAAACATTGTCTTCCAATGTAACCAGTCCATCAAGTGATCCCATGACTGGTCCCTTCTACTCAGCTCCTTGAGCAGGCTAGATAGGCAGGGAAGCTCCCACTCTTTTTGTTCAATAACAGGAGTCTTCTTCTTCAAATGTTTGCAGGAAATGAGCTTAAGGATCGTGAAAAGATACCTAGCTATGAATATCTTGCGAGCAGGCTTCAACCAAGATCTCTCCTTATTTCACTGGATTGAGAAGAATACTCTCTTGGGGTAGAGTGTCTCCTTCATCTGCTGAAATGGAGGACTCGTCGTATATTGCAGCTGAGTCCTCTTGGAGCTCCGGTATATTCTGCTCTGCTGTGCTGAGCTCCGTGATAAAAACCTCTGTATTCTTGAGCAGTGGTTTGTTCCATTGCTTCCTCCTTGTCAAGAGAAGGCTCGTTATTTTCATCTTGCTCAAGAGTCTCTTCTTTGCTTTCCTCCTCATCCTCTAAAAGGAAAGACAGCTGATCTCCAGTCTCACTGATGATCTGTGGTAAAGCAGAATGAAGATTCAAGGAATCTTCATCTGTTGTTGTACCGTCATAGCTCTCCCCATCAGTGTCATAAATTGGTTGGCTGGGCCAAGTCAACCATTCTGGATGCTCAACAGGTATTTCTTCGTCCTGATCCATAGAGGAGTCTTCCAAATCTGAATCATCAAACTCAAGAGATGAATGAGAAGGAGTGTGTGTTCTACAAAATATTTCGGAGGTAGACCGCTGGTTTAATATCCAATCAATCTCTTCTTCTGTCAAAAGAGGGTTTTTATTTTCATCATGGACAGAAGAACAACAGTCCTCTTTCTCTTGTATTAGCTGATTGGGAGGCGGGATGTTTTCTTGAGCCTTTGCTATTAGGTCCTAATCTTTTCTAGTCAGCGTAACACAAGGCGTAGGTGGGTAATCAGGCAGTTCTTGATCACTTTCCCCTTCATATTCTATAGATTCCTGAGCATCGTACATGTCTTGCACATCTTCTCGGTCTGGAGTTTGTTCTTGTTCTGGAAGGGGCATGGGCTGTTCGAAATAATCATCATTTGCATTTAGGTTAGCCATGTACATTTCCATCACTTTACCAAATGTTTCTGTTAATTCATCTAATTGATCATACAGAGCATCATACTTTGTATCTCTGTCCATGTTTGGTTCTATATTTTTGCAAAGAAGGCTACTACTTCTCCCCAACCAGTTCAGAGTCCCCTACTAGTGGAGTCATCAGGTCTTTGGATCACAGCGAGTTATGGAGTGTTGAGTCACCAGGTGGATGTATATGAATGCTTGAAGCAGGATGTTGTCCACCATCAGCAATGAGATGCCAATCTAAAGGAAAAGTGGTCTACCCCCAGTGGAGTCGCCATTATGTTGGGGTTCCCATGTTTTGGCCAGATTGGCAAGACCAAAAGATGAGACAACATCAAAACCACTTTGGGGCCCTACGATCTAGCCCTCCTGGACTCGGAGAGGGATCTCTCCAAATAAAAAAAGAGTGATATATCTTTGAAAGCTCACAATAAGGTGTTAGGCTAGTTATGAAGCACAAAATGGGTTTTAAAATGATTTGATTGGTTGGTTGTTGGGTTGGTCATGAGATCATAGACTGAGAAAGTAATGGGAGAAAGGAAAAAAAGTAGCAGGATGTTTCAGCAAAGAGGATAGGTCGAGAAAGTGCCATCCATTGGGCTATGGAGTCATGAAAGGTAATTACATGAAACAACTAGCTAAAGCTTTCAGAGGGAAATTCATCTAATACCAAAGGATATTTTAGATTAGATGGTGGGATGGAACATTAAGGGAAGAAAGTGAGAGAAGGAAAGCAACCCAATTTTCTGTCTATAGATTAGGTTAGAGGTCATTTAACTCCAAACCTGCTTGGACATACTCGTGGGAAACTTTCAAATGAGGGACAAAGGGGCAGCTTGTAGATCTGACTAGAGGTCATTTAACTTCAGATCAGCTTTAGCATGCTCCAAGGAAAAACAGAGATAACTTTATAGAGAGATCTTCGAAAGGCCAGCTGGTCGCACAAGGATCCTAGTGGATAGGGCTAACTCTAATCCCCAGTGTTCCCAAATCTTCCATCATAAACCCAACAAGAACATCTAAGAACTGATCCATTCAATCCATACATCAGCTAGCAGGCAACGACATCCACTACACTAGTTAAATCAACTGAAATCAACCCTTAGATAACACATACAACAGAAAACATTGAAGGTAAGGAGATCACAGACATAGGGTACCTAACAAGGGTAAATCCTATGCCATATTTCTGATGCAAGCCCAGAAGAACAATGAACAACATGAAAATGTATAAACAGAGTTAGAAGAACATCAAAAATAGTAATAGACCAGGATCTTGTGAAACGTGCTTTGATTAATTGATGCAAAACCAGTCACATAGACTGAGCTCAATGGTTGTTACAATCAAAACTTCTCCTCCCAGCCTACTACATACAACTACTCTGCTACTCCCTCCCAAGACTGTTCTAAGAGTCAGAATGAACCCTCTAACTACAATGGCAGTAGCTGAACAACAACCCTTACAATATATTCCTGGGGATTTCTTATAGGAGAATGATTAATAGCAAGAGTAGGTGAACATTAAATGGATCTCATTAAGATAGAGTGGCAGAAGTGTTCACGCCCATATTGCTTAACGGATCAGCAGTGCTGTGTGTACTCTGTAGGCTATTCTGGGAGACTCTGTTAGGCCAAAATTGACCTCTGGTGTTTCGTGAAGTACCTCTCGGCAGTCTAGAACTCTGTGCTACCTTCTGGAATAAATGACATTGATAAAAATCTGCTGGTCTCTCCATACCTCAATAACTATTGTCCAGACACTCTTAAAGAAGCTTCTATTAGTAACATACATTTAAGGGCTCGAGAAGGCATGGAGGTTTCTTGTAGGAAGGTGTCCTGTCTGGAGAAGAGTACTTTGCTAATATTAAACACAGATAGGACTTTGATAGTGTGCTTAAATCTCCAAACTGTGTCTTTTCCTTTGAATGCGGAGTTAAACATTAATTATATAAGTAACAAGCATTAAACCCCTTTTGAATTTCTTCTGTTGATCCACTTTCAAATGCTGAAATGGCCTCTCTATGCTATTTGCATAATAAAACACACCTGTTGCAAACCCAGGCAGTGGTGTCGGAGAAATGCTTAGGAGGCCCGGAGGAATAGTGGCGAAGTAGTGGAAACAATGAAGCAGGCGGAAGAAATAGTTATAGTGTAAGGCCCAAAGATAAACACTTGAGCAAATTACAAAGGAGAACAGAGAAAAACAATGAAGTGGAAGCCATGGATGTGGGACCCGTATGGAATCGCAATCGGAAATCAGAGCGGGGCGGTGGGATACACATATGACACAAACTTTCCGATGCGATCGGGAAAAACCTTTGTAAAAACCAAAATACAACAATTTCCCCATTTCCAAAGGAAAAACACTTATATTATATGAACGGCGGAGGTATGGTACAGTGGGCCCAAGGTAAAATCGCAATTGCAAATCGGGAGCAGGAGGTAATCGCAACGCAAACGGGAGGATGTGTGATGCAATCAAACGACGGAGAATGCGATCGGAGGATCGGAGAGAAATGGTGTGATTGGGCAGATCGGAGCGGTGGCGTGATCAATCGCATTGCAAATATTTGCAACGCGATCAATCGCATCACAAATATTTGCGATGGATGATTGAAACATTTAAAACACAACATGCGATTGCGATATTGCGATCGGGCGGATTTGCGATCGATCAATCGCATCGCAGATATTTGTGACGCGATCAATCGCATCGCAAATATTTGCGATGAGTGATCGGGGCATTCAAAACCGAACATGCGTTTTTGCGATTTGCGATTATGCGATCGGCCCCCAAGGCATTAAGCGCTTGGTTTTGGGTAAGGGTTATGTGGGGAAGTGGTTTACAAGGGGCTGGAGGGAAAGGGGCTAAGCCCTATTATAAATCGTAAAGTGGGTTTTGGCCCATTTCAATGCAATTTAAGGCCAAGGAAGAGTAACGATAGAGGGAATAAACGGGAAATTTGCTAAACAAGGGGCAAGGGTAGAATTTGAAGGGGATTTTGGGGGGTTTAGAGGGTAAAAAGGGAAATAGAAGGGGAGACAAGGGGGAATAAAATAGAGGCTAAGTGGGGGTGAAATAAAGGGGAAAGGAGGCCTTTGGGCATTTCTTCACAAGCAGAGAGGTTTTATAAGGGAAATCAACAGAGGAAATTTTATCAAAGGACAAAAGGCACAAGGAGGCTTCAAGGATGATGTGTTTTCAGGGGAAATGCATTCCTTGAAGGCTCAAAAACAATTTAGCCCCCTATTTGCTTGTCAAAAAATTTATGGGGGACTAATAGTGGCTCCACATGGGGATGGCTTCTTCTTGAAGGAGTCAAGAATCCAGAGAATGATCTTTGGTGTAGGCCAGGTGCCTGCTGCTTGGCACATCACTTTTCTTTCTTGGATCCGCTGCCACAAATCATGAAGACATTAAATCAGCAGTAACATTCTCCCGAACAACCACCTACCCATACTATTGTCCTAACATTTTTTCTTCTGGGTGCATTTGGACTTGCATACCCCTTACATCATTAATTTTTTACATACAGGAAAATAAACCTATTCTACTTCTACCCTTATTACTCCATGATACCATATTAAACTATTGGTGTCATATTTTCTCTACCTAAACTAACAGCTGCTAGGATTAAATTGTCTAGCAGATTTCTTCTCTATATTCTAAGACAAAAATTGAAAAACAGTCAAGCCAGGATTAGACTGTCTGATTTGCTGGACTTTGCAGAAATTAAAAAAAACTAACTACATGCTCACATACTGAGCTTTATTGATCTTTCCTACCTACCCTACTCTAACTGGAATATTTACAGTCTAGCTTACAAACATTTTCTTCCAATGCAACCAGTCCATCAAGTGATCCCATGACTGGTCCCTTCTGCTCAGCTCCTTGAGCAGGCTGGATAGGCAGGGAAGCTCCCACTCTTTTTTTTCAATAACAGCAGCTTTGAAAAAAATTCTTCCTGTTTGCAACATGCTGCTCAAAAATACCCTCGATCCTTCTTCAAATGTTTGCAGGAAATGAGCATAAGGATCATGAAAAGATACCTGGATATGAATATCTGGCAGGCAGGATTCAACTAGGATCTCTCCTTCTTTCACTAGATTGAGAAGAAGACTCTCTTGGGTTAGAGTGTCTCCTTCATCTTCTGAACTGAAGGACTCGTTATATATTGCAGCTGAGTCCTCTTGGAGCTCCGGTATATTCTGCTCTGCTGTGCTGAGCTCTGTGAAAAAACCTCTGTATTCTTGAGCATTGGTTTGTTCCATTGCTTCCTCCTTTCCAAGAGAAGGCTCGTTATTTTCATCTTTCTCAAGAGTCTCTTCTTTGATTTCCTCCTCGTCCTCTAAAAGGAAAGATAGTTGATCTCCATTCTCACTGATGATCTGTGGTAAAGCAGAATGAAGATTCAAGGAATCTTCATCTACTGTTGTACCATCGTAGCTCTCCCCATCAGTGTCATAAATTGGTTGGCTCGGCCAAGTCAACCATTCTGGACACTCAACAGGTCTTTCTTCATCCTGATCCACAGAGGAGTCTTCCGGATCTGAATCATCAAACTCAAGAGATGAATGAGAAGGAGCGTGTGTTCTACAAAAGATTTCGGAGGCAGACCGCTGGTTTAATATCCAATCAATCTCTTCTTCTGTCAAAAGAGGGGTTTTATTTTCATCATGGATAGAAGAAAAACAATCCTCTTTCTCTTGCATTAGCTGATTGGGAGGCGAGATGTTTTCTTGAGCCTCTGCTATTAGGTCCTGATCTTTTCTAGTCAGCGTAACACAAGGCGTAGGTGGGTAATCAGGTAGTTCCTAATCACTTTCCTCTTCGTCTTCTATAGATTCTTGAGCATCGTACATGGCTTGCTCATCTTCTCAGCCTAGAGTTTGTTCTTGTTCTGGAAGGGGCATGGGCTATTCGAAATAATGATCATTTGCATTCATGTTAGCCATGTACATTTCCAGCAGTTTACCAAACGTTTCTGTTAATTCATTTAATTGATCATACAGAGCATCATAATTTGTATCTCTGTCAATTTTTAGTTCTATATTTCTGCAAAGAATGCTACTGCTTCTCCTCAACTAGTTCAGAGTCCCCTACTAGTGGAGTCATCAGGTCTTTGGATCACAGGGATTTATGGAGTGTGGAGTCGCCAGGTGGATGTATATGAATGCTTGAAGCAGGATGTTGTCCACCATCAACAATGAGATGCCAATCTAAAGGAAAAGTGGTCTGTCCCCAGTGGAGTCACCATTATGTTTGGGTTCCCATGTTTTGGCCAGATTGGCAAGACCAAAAGATGAGACAACATCAAAACCGCTTTGGGTCCCTAGGATCTAGCCCTCCTGGACCCGGAGAGGGATATCTCCAAATAAACAAAGAGTGATATATCTTTGAAAGCTCACAATAAGGTGTTAGGCTAGCTATGAAGCACAAAATGGGTTTTAAAATGATTTGGTTGGTTGGTTGTTGGGTTGGTCATGAGATCATAGACTGAGAAAGTAATGGGAGAAAGGAAACAAAGTAGCAAGATGTTTTAGCAAAGAGGATAGGTCAAGAAAGTGCCATCCATTGGGATATGGAGTCATGAAAGGTAATTACATGCAAAAACTAGCTAAAGCTTTCAGAGGGCAAGTCATCTAATACCAAAGGATCTTTTAGATTAGATGGTGGGATGGAACATTAAGGGAAGAAAGTGAGAGAAGGAAAGCAACCCAATTTTTTGTCTATAGATCAGGTCAGAGGTCATTTAACTCTAGACCTGCTTGGACATACTCATGGGAAACATTCAAATGAGGGAAAAAGGGGCATCTTGTAGATCTGACCAGAGGTCATTTAACTCCAGATCAGCTTTAGCATGCTCCAAGGAAAAACAGAAATAAGTTTACAGAGAGATCTTAGAAAGGCTAGCTTGTTGCACAAGGATCCTAGTGGACAGGGCTAACTCTAATCCCCATTGTTCCCAAATCTTCCAGCATAAACCCAATAAGAACATCTAAGAGCTGATCCATTCAATTCATACATTAGCTAGCAGGCAACGATATCCACTACAATGGTTAAATCAACTGAAATCAACCCCTAGATAACACATACAGTGGAAAACATTGAAGGCAAGGAGAGTAGAGACATAGGGTACCTAACAAGGGTAAATCCTATGCCATATTTTTGATGCAAGCCCAGAACAACAATGAACAGCATGAAAATGTATAAACAGAGTTAGAAGAACATCACCAATAGTAATAGACCAGGATCATGTGAAACGTGCTTTGATTAATTGATGCAAAACCAGTCACATACACTGAGCTCAATGGTTGTTACAATCCAAACTTGTCCTCCCAGCCTACTACATACAACTACTCTGCTACTCCCTCCCAAGACTGTTATTACAGCCAGAATGAACCCTCTAACTACAATGGCAGCAGCTGAATAACAACCCTTACAATATGTTCCTGGGGATTTCTTATAGGAGAATGAATAATAGCAGGAGTAGATGAACATTAAATGGATCTCATTAAGACAGAGTGGCGGAAGTGTTCACGCCCATACTGCTTAATGGCTCAGTAGCGCTGTGTGTAAGCTGTAGGCTGTTCTGGGAGACTCTGCCAGGCCAAGATTGACGTCTGGTGTTTCGTGAAGTACCTCTTGGTGGTCTGGAACTCTGCGCTACCTTATGGAATAAATGACATGGATAAAAATCTACAGGTCTCTCCATACCTCAATAACTGCTGTCCAGACACTCTTAAAGAAGCTTCTGTCAGTAACATATGTTTAAGGGCTCGAGAAGGCATGGAGGTTTCTTGTAGGAAGGTGTCATGTCTGGAGAAGAGTACTTTGCTGATATTAAACACAGATAGGACTTTGACAGTGTGCTTAAATCTCCAAACTGTGCCTTTTCCTTTGAATGCGGGGTTAAACATTAATTTTATCAGTAACAAGCATTAAACCCCTTTTGAATTTCTTCTGCTGATCTGCTTTCAAATGATGAAATGGCCTCTCTGTGCTATCTGCATAATAAAACACACCTGTTGCAAACCCAGGCAGTGGTGTCGGAGAAATGCTTAGGAGGCCCGGAGGAATAGTGGCGGAGCAGTGGAAACAATGAAGCAGGCTGAACAAATAGTTATAGTGTAAGGACCGAAGATAAACACTTGAGAAAATTACAAAGGAGAACAGAGAAAAACAATGAATTGGAAGCCACGGATGTGGGACCCGTATGGAATCGCAATCAGAAATTAGAGCAGGGCGGTGGGACACACATATGACACAAAATTTCCGATGCGATCAAGAAAAACCTTTGTAAAAACCAAAATACAACAATTTCCCCATTTACAAAGGAAAAACACTTATATTATATGAACGGTGGAGGTATGGTACAGTGGGCCCGAGGTAAAATCGCAATCAAAAATTAGGAGCGGGAGGTAATCACAATGCAAACGAGAGGATGTGCGATGCGATCAAATGGCAGAGAATGCAATCGGAGGATTAGAGAGAAATGGTGCGATTGGGCGGATCGGAGCGGTGGTGCAATCAATCGCATCACAAATATTTGTGATGCGATCAATTGCATCGCAAATATTTGCGATGGATGATCAGAAAATTTAAAACACAGCATGCGATTGCGATATTGTGATCGGGTGGATTTGCGATCGATCAATCACATCACAGATATTTGCGATGTGATCAATCGCATCGCAAATATTTGCGATGAGTGATCAGGGCATTCACAACAGAGCATGTGATTTTGTGATTTGCGATTATGTGATCGGCCCTCAAGGCATTAAGCGCTTGGTTTTGGGTAAGGGTTATGTGGGGAAGTGGTTTACAAGGGGCTGGCGGGAAAGGGGCTAAGCCCTATTATAAATCAGAAAGTGGGTTTTGGCCCATTTCAATGCAATTTAAGGCCAAGGAAGAGTAACGATAGAGGGAATAAAGGGGAAATTGGCTAAACAAGGGGTAAGGGTAGAATTTGAAGGGGATTTTGGGGGCTTTAGAGGGTAAAAAGGGAAATAGAAGGGGAGACAAGGGGGAATAAAATAGAGGCTTAGTGGGGGTGAAATAAAGGGGAAAGGAGGCCTTTGGGAATTTCTTCACAAACAGAGAGGTTTTATAAGGGAAATCAGCAGAGGGGATTTTATCAAAGGAGAAAAGGCACAAGGAGGCTTCAAGGATGATGTGTTTTCAGGGGAAATGCATTCCTTGAAGGCTCAAAAACAATTTAACCCCCTATTTGCTTGTCAAAAAATTTATGGGGGGCTAATAGTGGCTCCACATGGGGATGGCTTCTTCTTGAAGGATTCAAGAATCCAGAGAATGATCTTTGGTGTAGGCCAAGTGTCTGCTGCTTGGGACATCCCTTTTCTTTCTTGGATCAGCTGCCACAAATCGTGAAGACATTAAATCAGCAGTAACATTCTCCCGAACAACTACCTACCCATACTATTGTCCTAACATTTTTTCTTCTGGGTGCATTTGGACTTACAGACCCTTTACATCATCAATTTTTTACATATAGGAAAATAAACCTATTCTACTTCTACCCTTATTACTCCATGAGACCAGATTAAACTATTGGTCTCATATGTTCTCTACCTAAACTAACAGCTGCTAGGATTAAACTGTCTAGCAGAATTCTTCTCTATATTCTAAGACAGAAATTGAAAAAAATTCAAGCCAGGATTAGACTGTCTGACTTACTGTACTTCGTAGAAATTAAAAACAACTAACTACATGCTCACATACTGAGCTTTATTGATCTTTCCTACCTACCCTACTCTAACTGGAATATTTACATTCTAGCTTACAAACATTGTCTTCCAATGTAACCAATCCATCAAGTGATCCCATGACTGGTCCCTTCTGCTCAGCTCCTTGAGCATGCTAGATAGGCAGGGAAGCTCCCACTCTTTTTGTTCAATAATAGCAACTTTGAAAAAATTTCTTCCTATTTGCAACATGCTGCTCAAAAAGACCCTCGATCCTTCTTCAAATGTTTGCAGGAAATGAGCATAAGGATCGTGAAAAGATACCTGGCTATGAATATCTAGCCGGCAGGCTTCAACCAGGATCTCTCCTTCTTTCATTGGATTGAGAAGAAGACTCTCTTAGGGTAGAGTGTCTCCTTCATCTTCTGAACTGGAGGACTCATCATATATTGCCGCTAAGTCCTCTTGGAGCTCCGGTATATTCTGCTCTGCGGTGTTGAGCTCCGTGAAAAAACCTCTGTATTCTTGAGCAGTGGTTTGTTCCATTTCTTCCTCCTTTTCAAGATAAGGCTCGTTATTTTAATCTTGCTCAAGATTATCTTCTTTGGTTTCCTCCTCATCCTCTAAAAGGAAATACAGTTGATCTCCAGTCTCACTGATGATCTATGGTAAAGCAGAATGAAGATTCAAGGAATCTTCATCTGTTGTTGTACCGTCGTAGCTCTCCCCATCAGTGTCATAAATTGGTTTGCTTGGCCAAGTCAAACATTCTGGACGCTCAGCAGGTCTTTCTTCATCCTGATCCACAGAGGAGTCTTCCGGATCTGAATCATCAAACTCAAGAGATGAATGAGAAGGAGCGTGTGTTCTACAAAAGATTTCGGAGGCAGACTGCTGGTTTAATATCCAATCAATATATTCTTCTATCAAAAGAGGGGTTTTATTTTCATCATGGACAGAAGAACAATAGTCCTCTTTCTCTTGTATTAGATGATTGGGAGGCGGGATGTTTTCTTGAGCCTCTACTATTAGGTCCCGATATTTTCTAGTCAGCGTAACACAAGGCGTAGGTGGGTAATCAGGCAGTTCATGATCACTTTCCTCTTCGTCTTCTATAGATTCTTGAGAATCGTACATGTCTTGCTCATCTTCTTGGTCTGGATTTTGTTCTTGTTCTGGAAGGCGCATGGCTGTTCGAAATAATCATCATTTGCATTCAGGTTAGCCATGTACATTTCCAGCACTTTACCAAACGTTTCTGTTAATTCATTTAATTGATCATACAGAGCATCATAATTTGTATCTTTGTCCATGTTTGGTTCTATATTTCTACAAAGAAGGCTACTGCTTCTCCTCAACCAGTTCAGAGTCCCCTACTATTGGAGTCATCAGGTCTTTGGATCATAGGGAGTTATGGAGTGTGTAGTCGCCAGGTGGATGTATATGAATACTTGAAGCAGGATGTTGTCCACCATCAGCAATGGGATACCAATCTAAAGGCAAAGTGGTCTGTCCCCAGTGGAGTCGCCATTATGTTGGGGTTCCCATGTTTTGGCCAGATTGGCAAGACCAAAAGATGAGATAACATCAAAACAACTTTGGGGCCCTAGGATCTAGCCCTCCTAGACCCGGAGAGCGATCTCTCCAAACAAACAAAGAGTGATATATCTTTGAAAGCTCACAATAAGGTGTTAGGCTATTTATGAAGCACAAAATGGGTTTTAAAATGATTTGGTTGGTTGGTTGCTGGGTTGGTCATGAGATCATAGAATGAGAAAGTAATGGGAGAAAGGAAACAAAGTAGCAGGATGTTTCAACAAAGAGGATAGGTCGAGAAAGTGCCATCCATTGGGCTATGGAGTCATGAAAGGTAATTACATGCAAAAACTAGCTAAAGCTTTCAGAGGGCAAGTCATATAATACCAAAGGATATTTTAGATTAGATGGTGGGATGGAACATTAAGGGAAGAAAGTGAGAGAAAGAAAGCAACCCAATTTTCTATCTATAGATTAGGTCAGAGGTCATTTAACTCCAGACCTGCTTGGACATACTCATGGGCAAATTTCAAATGAGAGAAAAAGGGGCAACTTGTAGATTTGACCAGAGGTCATTTAACTCCAGATAAGCTTTAGCATCCTCCAAGGAAAAATAGAGATAAGTTTACAGAGAGATCTTAGAAAGGCTAGCTAGTCGCACAAGGATCCTAGTGGACAGGGCTAACTCTAATCCCCAGTGTTCCAAAATATTCCAGCATAAACCCAACAAGAACATCTAAGAACTGATCCATTCAATTCATACATCAGCTAGCAGGCAATGACATCCACTACACTGGTTAAATCAATTGAAATCAGCCCTTAGATAACACATACAGTGGAGAACATTGAAGGAAAGGAGAGCAGAGACATAGGTTACCTAACAAGGGTAAATCCTATGCCATATTTCTGATGCAAGCCCAGAAGAACAATGAATAGCATGGAAATGTATAAACAGAGTTAGAAGAACATCACCAATAGTAATAGACCAGGATCCTGTGAAACGTGCTTTGATTAATTGATGCAAAACCAGTCACATACACTGAGCTCAATGGCTGTTACAATCCAAACTTCTCCTCCTAGCCTACTACATACAACTACTCTGCTACTCCCTCCCAAGACTGTTCTAAAAGTCATAATGAACCCTATAACTACAACGACAGTAGCCGAACAACAACCCTTACAATATGTTCTTGGGGATTTCTTATAGGAGAATTAATAATAGCAGGAGTAGATGAACATTAAATGGATCTCATTAAGACAGAGTGGCGGAAGTGTTCATACCCATATTGCTTAATGACTCAGCAACACTGTGTGTACTCTGTAGGCTGTTCTGGGAGACCCTGTCAAGCCAAGATTGACCTCTGGTGTTTCGTAAAGTACCTCTCGGCGGTCTGGAACTCTGCGCTGCCTTCTGGAATAAATGACATGGATAAAAATCTGCAGGTCTCTCCATACCTCAATAACTGCTGTCCAGACACTCTTAAATAAGCTTCTATCAGTAACATACGTTTAAGGGCTTGAGAAGGCATGGAGTTTTCTCGTAGGAAGGTGTCTTTTCTGGAGAAGAGTACTTTGCTAATATTAAACACAGATAGGACTTTGACAATGTGCTTAAATCTCCAAAATGTGCCTTTTCCTTTGAATGCAGGGTTAAACATTAATTATATCAGTAACAAGCATTAAACCCCTTTTGAATTTCTTTCGCTGATCCATTGTCAAATGTTGAAATGGCCTCTCTGTGCTATCTGCATAATAAAACACACCTGTTTCAAACCCAAGCAGCGGTGTCAGAGAAATGCATAGGAGGCCCGGAGGAACAGCGGCAGAGCAGTGGAAACAATGAAGCAGGCGGAAGAAATAGTTATAGTGTAAGGCCCGAAGATAAACACTTGAGAAAATTACAAAGGAGAACGGAGAAAAACAATGAAGCGGAAGCCATGGATGTAGGACCTGTATGGAATCGCAATCGGAAATCGGAGTGGGGAGGTGGGATACACATATGACACAAACTTTCCGATGCGATCAAGAAAAACCTTTGTAAAAACCAAAATACAACAATTTCCCCATTTACAAAGGAAAAACACTTATATTATATGAACGATGGAGGTATGGTACGGTGGGCCCGAGGTAAAATCGCAATCACAAATCGGTAGTGGGAGGTAATCACAACGCAAATGGGAGGATGTACGATGCGATCAAATGGCGGAGAATTCGATCGGAGGATCAGAGAGAAATGGTGTGATTGGGCGGATCAGAGCGGTGGCACGATCAATCACATCGCAAATATTTGCAACGAGATCAATCGCATTGCAAATATTTGCGATGGATGATCGGAACATTTAAAGCACAGCATGCGATTGTGATATTGCGATCAGGCAGATTTGCGATCGATCAATCGCATCGCAGATATTTGCGACGTGATCAATCGAATCGAATCGAAAATATTTGCGATGAGTGATCAGGGCATTCACAATAGAACATGCGATTTTTCAATTTGCGATTATGCGATCGGCCCCCAAAGCATTAAGCGCTTGGTTTTGGGTAAGGGTTACGTGGGGAAGTGGTTTACAAGGGCTGGAGGGAAACGGGCTAAGCCCTATTATAAAGCAAAAAGTGGGTTTTGGCCCATTTTAATGCAATTTAAGGCCAAGGAAGAGTAACGATAGAGGCAATAAAGGGGAAATTGGCTAAACAAGGGGTAAGGGTAAAATTTGAAGGGGATTTTGGGGGGTTTAGAGGGTAAAAAGGGAAATAGAAGGGGATACAAGGGGGAATAAAATAGAGGCTAAGTGGGGGTGAAATAAAGGGGAAAGGAGGCCTTTGGGCATTTCTTCACAAACAGAGAGGTTTTATAAGGGAAATCAGTAGAGGGGATTTTATCAAAGGACAAAAGGCACAAGGAGGCTTCAAGGATGATGTCTTTTCAGGGGAAATGCATTCCTTGAAGGCTCAAAAATAATTTAGCCCCCTATTTGCTTGTCAAAAAATTTATGGGGGGCTAACAAATGGAAAAACCCTTCTATTTATAACAAAATATTAAGTTAGTCTAGATATTGGTGCATAATTGAAATTTTATTAACCAATTCTAGATCCAACTTTTATGGAATATTTTATTATATTTGTTGAAGGCAAAAAGTATTTGACTTGGGTCAAATCCCTTTATTTGTAAATAATAAATAAATAAATGATTTATTTATTATTTTAAGGATGTGGTTGAGCAATAATAAAATAAATAATGATTTATTTAATTATTAATGAACGATTTAGTCAACTTTAACAAGGAATATTATTTAAATAAGGTTTAAATAATTATTCCTAGAAAATAATAAGATAAATAATAATTTATCTAATCAATTTTCCTGTGTTGGGTTAAATATGACCAAGAATATTAATTAAATTGTTGTTTAACTAACTATTCCTTGAGGAAAATCAAACAAATGAGGATTTATTTAATATTTCCTCATGAGGTTTCCTGTTTAGACCATAAACAACTTAATAAATGTGGTTTACTAAGTTATTTTTCATAGTGAAAGCAATTTTACTTAGGGTAAAATTGGTCTTACATGGTGTGCTTAGGTCCATCTAATAGTTTCAGGTTAGATGACCAAAAAATGGTGTAACAGATTACCCCCCAGCGTGCGAGCGTTAGGAGCTAATTGTATGACCGAAGTACATTTTAAGAACTCAATCACTAGACACCGAAGGGTAAGTCAAAGAGAGAGAAATATAAGGTAGACCGAAGCGCTAAAGGACTACACCCTGAGGAGGCGAGTCTTACAGGTGCAACAAGTATCTTTTATGAGTGAGTACCTGTGCTATAGGCGGTGAGGGAGGCATACCTATGCCCACCAAGATAGAGTAAAAAGAATAATGCATCCATTGAACAAGGGACTGAGCAATATAGTACGTGCTGGCATAAACATGAGCCAAATAAAAATATGATAATGAATCCCACATACATACTATTCCTGGGATAACAGCCAGGACTTATACAATAATATCTAAGTACATGAGATACAAATACAACCCAAATTCCCCTATAAATAGGAAACGGCTCTGAAAATATGATTGATACATTCAAACAAAAGGGCGCTGCAAGTGGCTGAGGCCGAAATCATAAAATATATGGAGTTGCATCAAAGGCTGTAATGAAGAGGTTAGTCAAGCATGTGGGGGGCTACTTGTAGGGCCACCCCCTGATGAGGGCTAAAACATCTCACACACACCTAGGAATCACCGTATCAGTTGCTACATCACTGAACCATCAAGCATACAAATCTTGATCATGCTGAGAAACAATCAATTCAAAGGGTAATGAGGAATCCCTTTGCCTGATCTGAGGCACCGAACAAAAGTGGAAGCTGGAACCAAGGTACACTGCCCTCCAGACCTGTCTTCTAGAATGAATTATCTAATGTCAAAAAAAGGAGGTCCGCCATAGGTGAGGCAATAAGGGATCCTCAACTAAGGCACGAGAGAAAATAGTAGAGTGACTGACAGACTGACACCAGCGATGATGATGAAATGGGGGGTACTGAGTAGTGGATAGACGACTTCCCTTGTTAGAGCATAAAGGGCATGGATGGCCTAGCATCGACTGGCACAATATCATAAGGGATAAGGGATAGTAGGACTGAAGGCCATAATGTACGACATGAGAGAGGAAACAAGAAATGAAGAATGGAGGACTATAGCGGGATACAAAAGGACTCAAGATAAACTCCATGAATGCGATGATGACTCAACTCAGATGCTCTAAACAAGGGTGACTCGATGATGCTGCCACATAGAAAAAGGTCCAATGGAGACCATAAGAACATGAGTACATGATGGTTACTCACGACGAAAATCGACACAAGCATGGAAAAGTATGAAGGCAAAGTGGTGCCCCAAGTACAAGTGTTGCAAGTGAAGAAATTCGATTTTGAGGAGTGGTGAAGTGACCCTTCTCGCAAAAATGTGTCCTGGTGAAGTATCAAATCACAAAAAAGTAATAGATACCCATTTGAGGGCTCGGTGGGAGATTTCCAACGGTATAGACGGTTTGTCAAACTAAGCTACGCTTTGGCTGCAGCAGGTGAAAGAAAAAATAGGGGTTTCTCTTTTAATAAGGCATTTTCCTTCCAAATTCACTCATTTTCATGTGGAGCTATGGTGAATGTAGAGAGGAGAGAAGGCCCTAAACCTTGTGGTGATCGTAGCAGACAAACCGACTGTTGGAATTGAGATATGTTAGTTGCAGGTAAGATATCTAACCCTACTCTTTATTTTCAGTGGATTGAAAGTTCAGTTTAGGTCCCCAGAGCTCAGGAACGGATCCTTTCTACTCTTCATGACCGGGTTGCACTTTTTGGGGAAAAAACTGTGAATTGGGTAGTAGGTTTTGGGCAGAAAATTGCAACCTGTCCCAGGATTGGGCCTGAAAAGTGCGACCTGACAGGGAGGGGTTTTCGTATGCGGTTTTTTGGATGAGAGCTGGGTTTTTATGTTTGGATACAGTTTTTCCTATCCATACACTAAAAAATATGATGGTTTTGTGAAGATATGGCAGAGTTATGGATCAACTAGAGATAAAGGGACCTGGGCACATTACGGTTAGAGATCCGGGAGGATTAGGGTTTCCGTAGTGCATTGTCTAGGTTTTGGGTTTTGAAGTTTGTTAAGAACACTTTGATGACGGTTGGAGAGCCCTTATTGGCCCAGATTTTCAGCTATTAGGACTCGAACCATGAGGTCTTTATAGTGTAGGGGCACCGGATCAAGTTGAAGGTCCAGGAATACTCAAGAATACTCAGCCAGTGTTACGGCAAGGTCGAAACATCATAGAGTTTGTAGAGCACCATTTTTGACCAGGTCTCCATGTCAAAGGGACATGGATACCCATCAGGGATCTAGAGAGGTTAGAGACCCGTGCTGTGGCCGTAGTGGTGTTGTGGATCCTAGGCATCCAGGCACTACACCACATCACTGATGGATAGATGATGCTTGTGGAGAGTGTGTTGAGTGGGACCTACTATGGGTGGGCCTAGATGATGATGTCTTCATTGAAATGATAGTTGTCGCTATGCAAGTGGTAAGTGAACCATGAATGTGCATATGGTATAGTTTTGTGCTCACTATTCTTTGAGAAGATCCTGACATTTTGACCTCGCATACAACTCCAGGATGGGGGCCCAAGAGAGCCCAAGATGCGCCAGTGGGGGAAAATTATATGCAGAGGAGGAGATGGGGCGATCGGATGGGTGTTCCGACCCAAGTTATTTGCTCATTGGGATCAGATTCCTTTGTACATAGATGATTATCCCTATAGTGGGATCAGTTATCGTGGGGAACCAGACTTGCCACTGCTGCCTGGTCAAGTATGGGGGCCCGATGGTAAGTGAAAAATTGCTAATATTTTATGTGCATTGTATAGTTTCAGAATATTGTATATGGTACTGATTCTTTCACTTTTGGTATGCAAATACAGCACTGGTAAAACAAAACGGGTATATGGGATGGTATGCAGTATTAGGAGTTGCAGGACCTAGTGGATCGAGGGTGCCACAAAATGAGGATGCAGCAGCCCTCCTAGAGGACATCTGTCGTAGATGTGAGAGGCTTCTAACTAGTGTTTCAGAGTGCGGCTAGCAAGAATTAGAGGACCAGTACATAGAGCCATGTATTGATCTACCCTCGAAGTGGTGAGGGGTCATGCAAAGCATGGAGATGGTCGAACAAGGGATGCACGATCTACGAGCCACAGGAGTGGAGCCATTGGCTTGGGATCCTCCAGATAGTGATTAGTGTCTAGGGCTAGGTGGTGCTCCAATTTTTTAGTTTTTGTAACATGCTATGGCCATGTCATATGTATCAGAGTTGATGGACTCTAAAACAATTTATATGACACATATTATGGATATGCATCATTTTGATGGTTTTATGTTATTGTCTTGTGTTAAATGCATGTGCTAAATGTTAATCTAGAATATTGTTTGAAATTATATCTACATAATAATTTTGTGCTCTAGGTACATGACTAAATGTAATGATTTCAAATTCACACATCAAAAGCTTCACTCGTAAATATCTTCTAAAAAGGATAGGATTATGCACACGATAGACACCATTCAATTGCATGACAAGACGCAGGGAATCCAAATGAACATGAAGGTGGAGGATGTGATGGGAAAGGGCATCAAATAGTAAACCTCGCACTGCATCATATTCAGCCTGATTATTGGTAATAGTACCAATGCATACACCATTCGAGAGAACAAGAAAATGCAAGGGGGTAAAGATGGCCCAACCTGCTGAGGCTAGATTCCGAGAGTAGAAAATTTCACCATCGACATAACTAATATAAGGTGTGGATGAGAGGTCCATATGAAAGGTTCCAAAATACAACAAATGGGAGGATGATGAAAAATGCTGGAAACCTAAGCACAAAGTAGAAATCGAACACACAATGCAAGAGGGAGTGATCTGGGTAAGGTGCCTACTAATCACACTTCGAAGGTTAAGTGGAGTGTGGGAGCTACTGAAGGTGTAGCTTGTGCTCAGGCCATGAAATTAAACACAGACGCGGATGGTGCCATCCCTCTTATGGGCGGGAAAGATGAAGTCATGGGTGGACAAGGCTTCCATGGTGTCATCATCACAATAAAAGATGGAGTGACTGAAGGAAGGGAGACCACATGATGCGGCGAAGCTACTTCTATCATCATCATGAGAAGAAATGTTCACATGTGCATCATCACGGGGGATGACGGAAGAACAAGTAGATAAGGGATCCATTGATGTTGAGCCCAGGGTGATCACTGAAGGGAGGTCAAGTGAAACAGAAGGGAAAGTCTCAGATGGAGGTGTTAGGTGGATAAATCATTCTTGTAGACAAGAAATATCTCGCTAGTATCACAAGGATAGCTAGAAACAAACAGGACAAATGTAAACTACTTTCTCTAGATTATATGTAATTTAGAATTTTCTATGATGAAAAAAGGACCTACCTGTGATCCAATGCTAGTTGATTTCTTCTTTCCCGTTGCTTCAAGTAGTCACCTCTTAAGAACTGCAAACAAAGACATAGAAGAGGATCAGCAACACTTGCAACATATACTAATTCAGAAATCACAAATCTATCTTAATGATCAAGGAATTTAAGAAATAAGTCATCCAAGTAAACACATAAAAAAATTATTGAAAAAACAGGATCCAATTGTATTATCTTTAAATAAAAGAAGGATTATTACAACCGCGTTTGCCTTGATGTTGTATAGGTCCTTCTGGGGTACGGAACAAGCATTTTCCTTTGGTCTGACAAGCCCTTCCACTCTTTGAACCAGCCTAACTACGAGTATGTAATCGTTCTCGTTGCTAGAAAAAGAGTATGTTTCTTCAGCAATTCCCTTCTCTATCGTAGCTACCAAGCACAAATCAAGTACTAAGTGTATAAAAAATGGATAGAGAAGTTTTACATATATCAACATCTACATACATAAACCACTAATTCATTTTTTAACGAGGTTGACACAGTAAAAGGAACTTTCCTCATGGGAACCTGTTTCATTTTTTAGCAAGGTTGGCACAGGAAAAGGAACTTTCCTCATGGGAACCTCTTTCATTTTTTAACGAGGTTGGCATAGGAAAATAACTATCCTCAAGGGAACCTGTTTCATTTTTTAACAAGGTTGGCACAAGAAAAGAACTATCCTCAAAGACATGTTTCATTTTTTTAATGAGGTTGACACAGTAAAAGGAACCATCCTCTAATCAACTAATTCATTTTTTAATGAGGTTGACACAGTAAAAGGAACTATCCTCATGGATCACTGATTGATTTTTTAACAAGGTTGACACAGTAAAAGGAACTTTCCTCTTTACAACTGATTCATTTTTTAACGAGGTTGACACAGTAAAAGGAAATTTCCTCTTTAACCACTGATTCATTTTTTAACGAGGTTGACACAGTAAAAGGAACTTTCCTCTTTAACCACTGACTCATTTTTTAACGAAGTTGACACAGTAAAAGGAATTTTCCTCTTTACCCAATTCATTTTTTAACGAGGTTGACTTAGTAACATCAACTATCCTCTGACCAACTGATTCATTTTTTAAATGAGGTTGACATAGTCAAAGGAACTATCCTCATGACTCACTGATTCATTTTTTAACGAGGTTGACATAGTAAAATGAACTTTCCTCTTGACTCACTGATTCATTTTTTAACGAGGTTGACACAGTAAAATGAACTTTCCTCTTGACCCACTGATTCATATTTTAACGAGGTTGACATAGTAAAAGGAACTTTCCTCTTGACCCACTGATTCATTTTTTAACGAGGTTGACACATTAAAGGAACTTTCCTCTTTAATCACTGATTCATTTTTTAACGAGGTTGACACAGTAAAAGAACCATCCTCATGGATCTTGTCATGGCTTCCAACTGGAAGAAAGACATGTCAAGGGACACTTCTCGATCATGGCTTCCAAAAGGTCTTCATCATATGGAAGAAAAATTATCTGAAAGGAACACATGTCAAGGGACTCAAAAGGGATAGGAACATCACGTTCAAATAATCCCATAGAGTTTTCCATGTCAATTACCAGATCTAAGTCAAAGGAAGTCAAGCAAACAGTGAGAGGCTCGCTTGCATCGGTAACTGAAAACATGGGACTGGTTGCCACATAATTAACTCGTGGTGGGTTAGATACCACCTTATTATAAGGAAAATTTAGGGGTGTCAGATTATTGGTAGTTGAATCAAGACTAGTGAATGAAAGTTGTTCAACAGTCATAATTTTTCCATTGTGAGGGAAAGAAATCACATGAAAGAGTGTCGATACGACAACTTTCATTACATAGACATAGTCTCGCCCAAGGAGTAAATTTAAATCCAAGGGGGCCTAGAACTACCATAAGATCAATACAGACAGCTTTACCTTCCATAGTAATAGAAAACTTATGAAGGATCCCTAAAGGTTCACTAATGGTTCTGTTAAAAGCTGACAGATTCTGCACAACAGGCACAAGTTGAGGGGAACCCAAAGCTTTCTAAGCAGTTGAGGATAAAATACTAACAGAAGCACCTTCATCTACATGTCTGTGGGATACATTCTTACCACAAGCCTTCACAATGATTTAGAAAGGGATGGAAGAAGGAAGATGAGGTTCTGTCAGTCTATTCCAATCAAAGGAAAATATCTCGGTACTTAGAGGGGGATCTATAGGAACAAGTGTAATGTCTCTGGCATAGAAGAATCTGATGTAACAAGAAGAACTTGAGCGGTATGAAGTTCACTCTCTATAGTGAGAATGGGATCAAATGAATGTGAAATTGAGTCGACCACTTGATCAACTAATGGATCATCAACCTGAGTGATATCAGTTTCACTCTCCAATGGAAGAGTGGGATTGACTTTACTTGGAATTAGATCAATCACTTCCTTAGTTGACGGTAGGTTGGGAGAAATTTGACGGTAACTAGTTGGAAGTTTTTGCTATGGAACAGTAAGGTTTTACAACAATTTTGAGGTTTCATCCATGTGAGGGAAAATGTGAGTTTGATGAATCCCTTTGCATAACCTACAAGGAAACCTAATTTTACCCTTTTTCCCGGGAACCTGACTATCACTGGTTGATGGATCAATAGTAAGTTGATGGGATTTTTCTAACCATACTTCCAAGACCTTTGGAATAGCAGGGCAATT
Source organism: Pinus albicaulis (assembly GCA_034641835.2). NCBI lineage: Eukaryota > Viridiplantae > Streptophyta > Pinopsida > Pinales > Pinaceae > Pinus > Pinus albicaulis. The sequence continues at coordinate 1,410,750,881 of CM076578.1, read as the reverse complement.
GATAAGGAAGTGGTCACCCTTACAAATCTTGCAAGGGAATTTGGGTTTACGATGCATGTTGGAGGTTTCCTCAACATTACTAACACTTATAGCCATGGTTGGTTGGTTGACTTCTTTCTTATCTTGCTTCTTCTTCTTCTTCTTCCCTTTATTCTTCTTCTTAGTCACCTGGTTACTAGCATTAAGGCTTTTACCAAGCGAAGAGGAAGAAAGGGAGGAAGACATATTAGGTGAAGAAGGTAAAGGGTCAACATGAGGTTGCTAATGTTGAGATAATGAACTCTGTTGAGGTGAAGAATTCGATTGAGGTGGAATAATTGGAGTATTCAGGGCCAATGAAGTTGAAAATAACCATACTGGTAAACCTATTGTAAATCCAGGTAATGAAAATGTAGCCATATAAGGAGAACCAACATTTCCAAAGCAAGGAAAATTACTCGGAGTCTTTGTAAAAGGGGTTCCTTGGTTGGTAAATTCCAGAACAGTTGCCATTATATTCAACTTCAGTGAATTTTATTAACAATTTAAAACTAAAATAAAAAATAAAAAATTTACACCTAACAATTAAAATTCACAATTCACACGTATGGTCTCTAAAAGTAAAATAAACAAATGAACACGTGCTATCAAATATAGGAGTCAAACCACACACAAACAATAGATTTCCACACTAAAAAAACTAGTTGGTGATGAAATCCAACATCGTAGAATTTTAATGCAGAAATGGTAGTTTGAATAGTTACCTCAACAACCTGCTTAATGAAATAGACCAGTGCAAGTTTCTCCACTTAAACCATCTCGAGTGAAGATAACCCTCTAGAGAGTCTAAGTGGGTCTAGCCGACGTCTACTCCAGGTACAGTGGGATCTTCCCTCCACCGTCACCTTGGGAAAGAATCCTAAAGTTTATGGCCACTAAGGTCACCAAAAGGAACAAATATACCTGGGGGAACAGTATACGATCCGATACACACAAAAGGGCAGAGTAACAAAGCTCAATCCCCTTGAAGGCTCCTTGACATAATCCAAGGTTTACCGACAAGTGACCCTAGGCTCCTCGGAAATGGTCAATCCAAGGTTTATCGTTGTTAATACATGTATATCTTCTATCATTCCCAATGAGGAAGGATTGATTACCTCACTGGTTCGGATATGATCTCGTGCTTGACTCCTTTAGGAGGAGCTTCCTAGAGCATACATGCTACTATTGGAATTTTCCTACCTCAAGATGCTACTGTTTGTTTCGTTGCTTTGGAAAGTTAACTACAACCTATTCCAAAGCACTAATCCTAAGCTATATTGGTGGAAAGAGCCCTAAAAATGTAAAAATTACTAGATGAATTTTATTAAGCGCTGTGTTATTTAGGCTGTTATTACTCAAAGGGTAAATGGATATGAAACCAATGGTGTTATGACCCGACCCAAAACTGAATGCAATCGAATATGATAATGTAATATTTTCAATTCGATGAATCCTAACTAAAGTAAGGAGAGAGCTTCCAGTCACTTCCAACAATGCAAAAGAAAATTGATCAATAAGAGAAAATATAACAAATTCTCTAATGTACTAATTTCATCAAGAAAAATAATTCTTATCAATTCAAAACAATTTTATTTTTATTTTTATGTTTTAAAACAAGCATAAAAACATATAAATTCAAATCAAATCAAATGAACTAAAACTAAAATTGATTTTCCAGAATGTAAACTATGAAATTTTAATATATGCACAATTCACTTGAAAAGTATGCAAATGTAATCTATGCACATTTTTCATTCATATTCTGAAAATGAGAATTCTAATTATGCAAATGTAATCTATGTACAAGAATTCTCAAACACAAGATGATTCTAATGTAATATAAAGAACCAATCAAGTTTATGTAAATAAAATTGGGTGAGAGTTCCAAGGGTCAAAAAATAAAAACACTCAAAGGCGATTAACACTCATACATAATTTAGCCCCCCCCCCCCCACCCCTAGGCAAATGACGGGGATTTTTTTTTGCAAAAACAAAAGAACAAAGATGCAAATTTGTTAAGAGTATGAGACAAACCTCGAAGTAATGACCAAAGGAAATCAAATTAATAATTTCTTAAAAAGAATATTCAAAACACCCAATTAACTTAACGGAGACTAATGAGATTGTAAGAGTGCTAAAAAGAAATTCACACAAGGTTTTTGAAAGTCAAGACAAGTCTGGGAAAATACAGAGAATCATGTAAGCTAGTTCTAGAAAAGATATTTTTTAGGTTTTCAAAAGTTTTCCTTAATTCCACAGGTTTTAATACAAAAAGGTGTGGTACCGCACTATTTGTACATAAAAACTGCGGACGTTACCACACTTTGTTGAAAGAAAAAGTGCGGAGGCCATAAAAAATAAAAATTATGATCTGCTTTTCAGGGATTCTAATAGATAATTCACCCAACCCAGTGTAGACTAATCAAAATCAGAAAAAATGGTTTCATAAGTCAAACTCAAAGAAAAACTAAGTTCAAATCAAAATATCCCGAGTGGAGTCGCCATTTTGTTGGACGGATAAGTTGTTCTTACGGACAAGACATACATCCCAAGTGTCCTACGGAAAGCTAGCAACAAAAAACCAAACACAAACTATTTTCTCTAGATAATATACGATTCAAAATTAGCTACAATAGAGGTTTCGAAGACCTACCTGTAGTCCAGCTGTAATGTTCCAAAATTTTCATGAAGAAAATTGGAACATTAATTTTTTCTTATTTCATCTAGGAGATGAATAAAATGGGTAAAAAGGCCCATGAGTAGGAATAATATCTTTCATAATTTGAAAAGGATCATTGGAGAAACTTATTTTTCACATTCCAGTGTGAAAAGGGGCAATTTGCATGAGGACAAGGTCAAGTTTGACCAACTCAACAGCACTGCCTAAGAGGTGTAACTTGCATGAGAAGACAACGCAGTTTTGGAGGGAGAAAGATTCCTTGTGGATGAAACCATAATGTGTGGGGTCCATGGAAAAGAGGCATTCACTTGTATAAGAAGAGGAGGAGGCAGCCATAGAGAGACATCTTGGATCATTTGATTATTTGTCTATTCAGACAAATTGCATACTCCAGCTGTTCAACAGAGTTGCAGTGCTGCTTAGCACGAGTGATTCCTATTTAGGATTTCCTCTCCTTCTTGAGATGCCTCTTGGAGGATTTCACTTCATATTCTCCACATCTTGGCTCAAGGCCAAAGCCATTCTTCAGATACTGCGTTATTTCTGCTCAAGTATAACGCAATGTTGCTGGGGCATTGCAGTGGAGGGTTCCACAACACTTCTCTTTGGCTTATCTTTCAGAGGAGGGAGTTTCTCTTGCTCGAGGAGGTTAGTGAAAGGGATTTTTGAGCTGATTGAAATATTTTGGCATCAAGGCCAACATCTCCCATCATAGATAGTGTAGTCCATCCTCTAGACTGTGTTATTTCAGTGCATACTTGCAGTGAGAGGTTGCATCAACTTCTTGGATGGCAATATCTTCAGTGCCAGGACCATCATTGCATTGAGAGATCCATTGGAGGAGGTTTTTTTCATTTTGAGCATCATCTTCAGCCATCTCCATGTATTTCTAGTATTGAGTTGCAACTGCTACCCAGCAACTTCGACATTTCTGCAGAATTGCTAATTTCATGTATATTGTAGCCAATCCTTCCAAGGATTGTGTATTTTTTTGTATTAGTGTTTTTAGGGGTTGAGAGCTTTCTCCCCATAATTTATTTGATCTGATATTGATATATCATTGTATTTACATTTTTTATGTTGCAGTCTCCATTCATAATTTTCACAGTCATAGCTAGGGCATAATTACATAGCAGTGTTTTGTCACATTTCATGTACTTGTCCTATTGAGGCATCCATTGCCAAGCTTGAGTGATTGAATCCTCAAATAATTGTACAAAATTACTGATATATTATTCATTGATTAGCTATTTACTTCTTCATGTGCCATGGCTCAGTAAAATAATGCTATCTTTCCATTGTATGTTCATACATTGCTGCAATCCCTCACCGGGCATTTTCTGAGGACATCTAAGTGTGGGAGATCTGTTTAACCACCTTAGAAGAATTTATATGGAGCCATCCTTTGGATTTAGGTCTTATATGCATTGATCTAATGGATCTAGGTCCTGGATTCAAATCCTGCTACCTCCATTTCTAGAAAATGCATTTTCCATCCATGGATTGCTAGCCGTTTCGATTTGGGAACATTATAGTTGTATCGAAGCTACTTTCTTGGCTCAGCCTGTGAGTCTAAGCCCAAGAAGATCAGAATATTGGAGAGGATGAGATTCATCTCATCATATTCCAGATCCATGAAGAACCTCCCCAAGGAGGATATGAAAAAAGAAGAGGAAGAGCCCTGCACTTCCTATTCTCATCAAGGAGATAAAGAAATAAGCAAAAGAAAGACTCCATATTTTGCAGAAAAAAAAAATGGGATAAGCTTATAAAGCTTCTTCCTAAATCTGTATATATGATCCATGAAGAGTATGAGGAGATCCAGAGGAAGTGTAGAGAATCTCCTAGAGGTTTTGATTCAAAATCATGTTGAACCATTAGTTAAACTGAGAGGGGCGGTGGGGGGGGGGTGAATCAGTTTAACACATTCATGGACTTTTGAAACTTTTCATTAAAACTTATTTACACCTTCATTTTATGTCCAACTTAATATGTGAGTAATATTAGAATGTGAGTAGCAAGTATTAATATAATATAATAGTAGACTTAATATGAGAGCAGCAGGTATTAAGCAGATGATATAAATCAGATCAACACATAAATCCCATGCACAGAGACACCAGATATAAGTGGAAACCCATAAAGGGAGAAAACCACATCTTATTATTGTTGTGATGCAAAGGCAAGCTCCAAATCCCTCTCACCACTATTTTTCTATAGGAACCAACCTACAGGAGGCTCCAACCTCAATTCTGCCAGCTACAACTTGCAAGGAAGCACCAACTCCCTTCAATTTTCTGCAGGCACCAACCTACAGGAGGCTCCAACCTCAATTCTGCAAGCTACAACTTGCAAGGAAGCACCAAATCCCTTCAATTTTCTATAGGCACCAACCTACAGAAGGCTCCAACCTCAGTTAGCTACAACTGATGGCTATCAACCTGCACCTTGATAGGGAAGCTCCAACTTCCTCAATTTATCAAACTAAATGTTTGCTGATTTACCTCAGATATCAGCTCTATTCTGTAGCATCCCTTTCTGCTCTTCTTTTCTTAATATTCTCTGCCTCACTCTTCTATACTCTGTATTCTCTATATTTAATTTCTCTAACCTCTCTTATGCATATCCAGTTGATATTATTTATATAGTTCCTCACATGACTGTTTGTATTTCAATAGGAATTTGGAGTGAACAGTCATGACTCTTTGGCTTCTATCTTCTCATTCCTTTTATCTTCTCATTTAGAAAATATAACTGTAGGTATCAATTTAAAATTACAGTGGGATATTTGTTTTCTTCCGGAGACTTTCCAATGCATCACAAACAATAAAAATCAATTAAAACATTTACAATCAAATTACAATGAGAACTCCAGCTCAACTCATTTAGTCTTTTAGCTCGCTGCGCATTTGTCCTTTCTTTGACTGTGTCTGTCTTTTCTGTGACTGTGTTTTATCTCTTTTCAGCTATGTTTGCTCTTCTGTCCTCTGCTGTGGTGTAACTGCTGCATACATGTAATTGTGCTTTTTATATCAGTGCATTTTGTATATATATGTAAATGTTGACTTTAAATCTGGGAAAATTCCAACGCTTTTCATACAGCAAGTGTCTTGTTGATGTGGTGAGTTCTACAAGAGGAACATACATACACCATGGCCTTTGATTTATGGCCCGATACGATTGCACACATCGCAATTGTATTATATTAATAATCGCCCTCCACCTTAAGCTGTGACCCGTGGGTCCATAGACCACGCGACACTTTTCAATACAATCACAACAACTTTATATATATATATATATATATATATATATATATATAACAGCGCCTTTACAAATTTCTAATTGCGATTGATATGCGGACCCAACCATGTTTTATATGGTGGAGTTTATATGACTATCGCGTCTGGCTTTGCCAATTGCAATCGCAAGCTGCCTTTCTCTGATGCAGTTGATATGCTCCAAAAATTTCCAATTGCGATTGATATGTGGACCTGACCATGTTTTATATGGTGGAATTTATATGAATATCGCGTCCGTCTTTCATCGTAATTGCAAATATTTGTTAACATGTTCTGCTTTAACTCCGATGCAATTGGTACCTTTGCGATTGTTCCGATGCGATTGATCGCAATCGCAGCTTTCTGTTGTGATGTTCCGACACATATCCATTATGTTTTATAAACCCATCGGGTCCGGGCTTCATCGCAATCGCAATTTTCTATTTATATGTTCTGTTGCCCTTATAATCTCCAATGCGATTGGGAAAGGGTCCCACCTTATGGTACTTTGATTCTTTGATCATAAAGCGCTCCATATAAATTAATATATATAAACTTTGGACCTTTGTGAAATATGTAATATGTTGCATATATATGTAATGTGCTTCATATATATATATGCTTTGGACCTTTGTGTAATATGTTTCAGTTTTAGTGTATCCTCCGGCAGGGTAAGCGATTCTCAGAATTATTTATATATATATATACTTTGCTGCTCCAATATTTAGTGTATCTTCCAGCGGGGGAGGTGATTCTAGGAATTTGTTTGTATATATATATATATATATATATATATATATATATATATACTTGCTGCTTGGGTTATACAATTCCCGGAATTGTGTTTATGTATCCTCCAGTTGGGGTAGTGAATCTCGGAATTAAAAAAATGGCTCTGCCTCTGCTTGTGATAACGGCTCTGCCTCTGCCTCTGCCTCTATATTCGCTGCCTCTGCTTCCACTGCTCGACTATTTCACTGCCTTCACTTCTTGACTATTTCATCTCTGCCTCTATATTCGAATATTACACTTCAGCAGTGTTCTTCCGCCTATCTCCTTTGCCTTGCTTTCTTTTCTTTTGTTTGTCTCTGTTCTGCTGTCCTTTGCCTGTTTCTGCTTCAGCTGCCTCCTTTTCTTGTCTCTGTCTTTGCTGCCTCCATTGCCATCAATGACAATATTTCCAACAAATCAAACTCTAGATTGGAGGAGTGTGAGCATGCAGCTACACACCATCTTGTACAACACAGTCACATGCCTAGGATTGCCAGAAGAGAGATGAAAAGAGAAGAAGAGGTTGCTAGGAGGGAAACCTTTAGTAATTTCTTGGAGTATGAGTCTCAAACTCAGAAATTCAGAGATCATCTTATTTTTTCAGAGTTTTTCAAGATGAAGGTGAATGGGAAAGAGTAGTACGATATATTTCATCTATCTACCTTTGAAGGTTCACCTATATGCTCAGCCAAATCTTGGGTTGAAGAGTTGGAGACCTTCTTGCAGCAACACCAAATCCTTTAAGATGAAGCTATCAAAGCTGCAGCACTGCATATGAGAGGTAAGGCTTATGCCTGGTGGATCTTTGAATCCTTTTCTTTAAGAAATGTAAACTTTACATCTTATGAGAATTTCACTAAGGCCTTAGTGAAAATATTTGATAGAGGGATTCATGAGACACACATGAAGGAGCTGAATGACAAAACTCAAACAAACCCCTTGCCTGACAACACAATGCTATTTTAGAGAACCATGAGGGAGGCTGAAAACTTTCACCATACTTTTCCCGAGGAGAAAAATTATTTTCACACTTTTGATCAATGAGGCATGGGGGTCTCTTTTTAAAAGATGGATAAAATCATTGGGAGGCTGCCCACTCATTTTTTAGATATTGAGGGCAACAACGCTATTAGATCTGGAGTTGATCTAGCACCTCACGCAGAGGAAGGAGGATCTCTTGCTCCAAATACAGGGATTCTTGCATCTTTGCAAGGAAGTCCCCAGGATCTGATATGTGGAGATCAAGGCACAACTCATGTTTTATTTGTGCCATTGTTGAGGAGGTGTGAAACCATGGAGACACAAGGAGGAAGTAGGGAGAAGACCCAGCATCTTGAGATGAGGAGTGTACATCCCTATTCATCTACGGAGGTTGATGCACCTAAGAAGGTGATTGGATTGCGTAGTGGAAGCATGGAGGGTTATCTCTATACATCTATTCAGTCATCTCTTGATGACAATGTCTCATTGCATGGAGACATTTTGCCGGGAATACCACTGGATCAGCAGAGGAGGATGGATGCTTCACATGTTGGGGCACCAATCATTGATTTCAGGAGGGTGGAAACCTGGAGAGAGCTTGATACAGTGTTGGGAGTCTAGGATAGACTCAAGGAGAGAGAGAGCATTCTCCCAACATCTACATCACCCACTTCCATTTCAGATTTTGTGTTGTGGTAGAAGCAGAAGGGGAAGGATAACAGCCTTCCAACTTGCATCTTTGGCATGGGAGATGTCAAAGAAGAGGATGACCATGTGACAAATGCTCTTCATGAGAGATCACCACCACTGTCACTATGGAGGATGGATCCATCTTGGAGCTCCCAACTGTTAGTGGAGTATTCCAAGGATATTTTTACTTGCATGATCTTGGATGGCCAGTTGTACTTGGAGGAGTATTCAGTTAGAGATGGGGTCATCTACTATCATGGTATTATTTTCTTCCATGGAGCTTCCAAGCTCAAGGAGAACTTGCTACAAGCAGCTCGGGAGGATTTCCTTTTCATCCCCACTTGTTCTATGAGAGCTTACCACACCATCATGGAGGGGAATTTTTGGATGGGATTTGAGGAGGAGATATATCAGCATATGAGCAGATGCATAGACCAGATGGAGATGGAGGAGAATTATGACTCTTTGAGAGAGTTAGCATAACCACCTCTTTTCACTTTGAGGATGAGAGGAGACTCATTTATGAGACACTCCATTTGGATGAGTAGGACATATGGTAAGGATGATTATTATTTGCATGATTGTTTATATGATGTATGCCCCTTAACCATATATGTGCAGGATGATGCTCCAAGCAGGAGCATTTTTTTCTAAACCACATGGTTTGGATGAGGCCATAAGCATGATGGATGGCCATTCCCTGGGAGGACTTGGGGAAGAGATGAGTTATGGAGGACATTGCTCATTGTACACCTTGCATTATTCACTTCCTCCATACTTATGAGGAGATTAGAGTAGCAAACAAGTGGTTGGGAAGCCACATTTTTCATCAGTCTCTATTGCAGTTAAGGGTCAAGATGCATTGGTTTCACTCGAGGGACCATTGTCCTTCACATTTGTTGCACATGGCAGCAAGTATGATTCTCATTTTTTATCCCTATGGCTCTATTTTTTCTGTCTTTATGAGGAGCATGCTTGGGAGAGAGACACATTGGGTGAATGTGTCCTTTGAGGGAGAGATTCCTCACACTTTTTACACTACATGTTCTAATGGGAGCATGGGATATGATATGGTCACCATGATAGAAAATTTTTCTCTTTATGAGGTGAGCCATATGATGGAGGAGATGCCATATGATGATGACTTCCAACTCATCATAGATGGAGATACCTGGGCCATCTTGATTTGTAGCGTTGGGGGAGAGATATTTGGAGGTATAGTCCTCATTTTTCCACTTGAGAGCAAACTTATTGCAGCCCATGGATAGCCAACACTCTACACTTATCATAATTGGAGAGATGGACAGCGGTGGGTAGGCTACATTGTCTACCATGTGCAGAATTTTAGCCCACCTTCTTTGTCAGAGCCAAAGGTGGATGACAGCTTCCTGGAGTTGCCTAGTTGGAAGGTGACTCAATTTGCATGGCTCATAGCTTGGAGATGGAGGATCCATATGGGAAAGATAATTCCCATTATATTTCATATTTCATTCTTCAAGGGGACCTCTAGACATCACTTTGTTATCCTCTTGAGTATTTCACTTTCACATCATGATAGCTTGATAGCTGACTCACATGCTAAGGAGGAGCATTGTGGAGATTTTATTGATGAGATAGCATCACTTTCCTTGGAGGATATCATAATACAAGGATGCTATAGGGATAGGAGAAGAAAATAACTCAGTCTATCCTTGCACTTGCTTGAAGACAAGCAATCTTTGAGAGGGGAGGACTGTAATGTTCCAAAATTTTCATGAAGAAAAATGGAACATTAATTTTTGATTATTTCACCTAGGAGATGAATAAAATGGGTAAAATGGCCCATGACTAGGAATAAGATCCTTCATAATGTGAAAAGGATCATTGGAGCAGCTTATTTTGCACCTTCAAGTGTGAAAAGGGACAATTTGCATGAGGACAAGGTCAAGTTTGACCAAGTCAATAATGCTACCTAAGAGGTGTAGCTTGCATGAGAAGACAACACAGTTTTGGAGGGAGAAATATTCCTTGTGGATGAAACCCTAATGTGTCGGGTCCATGGAAAAGAGGCATTCACTTGTATAAGAAGAGGAGGAGACAACAATAGAGAGACATCTTGGATCATTTGATTATTTATCTATTCAGAAAAATTGCATACTCCAGCTGTTCAGTAGAGTTGCAGTGCTGCTTAGCACGAGGGATTCCTATTTAAGATTTCCTCTCCTTCTTGAGAGGCCTCTTGGAGGATTTCACTTCATCTTCTCCACATCATTCATGAGACCCTTAGTGGAACCTCTTGTTAAACTAAATTTTTTCACCATGACTTTTTAGTACTCCCTTAGAAGTCTACAACATCAAAGTTCCTGAAATCAAGCCTTGAAATTGAGAGAAAAGCTCATAAAAGTCTTAAAAACACTTGTACCACACTTTTTCTTAACATTGCCTGCTGTGCTGCACCTTTCTGTTCTAAAGCATGTAGAGGTAAATGCACTTTTTCTTCATTAAGGGTGTGGACCCATGAAAAAGGTAAAATGAAGGCAGAAAGTAACATTCAGAAGCCTAGTAGTCAAATTTGGAAGCTTCTAGAAGAAATTATCCAGTCGAAGGTTCGCTCCTATCATGTATGTTCATTGCTTATTGGCCACCGAAGAGATGATGGAATCCGGGGAGCTTTGGGACTTCTGTTCGTAATATTTAAACTGGTCAATGGTAACTATATTTTTGTTATGAGGGAAGGACATCTTGCAGTGAATCGCAGATAGGACAACAAACATCGCATAGGTGTAGCTATGACCCAATAGAATGTTGTAATCTTATGGGGCATCAATGACTTCTACATCAACACAAATAGTCTTTCCCGCAAGAGTAATAGGACAATTGCGGAATAGGCCAATGGGCTAGGAGGCGTGGCCATCCCACGCTTGGAGAGTGATCATGGAAAGAGCCAACTCAGGTGATATGAGTTTCTTCCAAACCGAAGCGGACATCACACAGGTGGATGCCCCCTCATCAATGATGCACCAGGAAACGTTGGCATTCTGGATCTTGACTGGGATTTGGAAGGCAATGGAAGCAGGAAGAGGAGGATTATATTACTGGTCAACATAGAAGATGATCAAGAGATCATCGGAAGGATCTACAATGCCCATGGTAGATAGTAGAGATTTCCGTTGTGAAGGGCACGACTGGAGGAGTTCCATCGTTGAAATGGCAGTAGGAGATTGTGCCAAATCATCTACTATACTATACGAATGGGAAACTTTTCCAGAAGCATCATTTCGGCATAGTGGTCCCTTAGGGATCTTAGTATGAACCTCCACCTTAGGTTGAGGGATTTGCAAAGGACCATTAGGTGTCGAAAGAGGCTCTGTAGAACCCGAAGGAGGTGGCTCAGGGATAAACGTAGTGGGAGGCTTGTTGTACTGACAGGACTGAGTCTGAAGGTTGATATCTACGGTTATAGGTTGGTTAGAGTTCATCATGAGAATCTGGTAATCAGAGGTACCAGATGGAGGAGATTGAGTGTCCACCTGACCTTGAGGTGGTTGGGTAGCCACAAATCCTTGTTGAGGGAAAGGATTAGTAAACACAGTCAGCTAACTAGGTGCAACACTTGGAGGGATGGAAGGGGAGGCTTTTTATCCTCGCAATGTTGCTTGAGACTCCCACATCTGCTTCATCTATGGTAAAAAAAGACAATTGTGCATGTAATTACCATAAACACCACAACAAGAATAAGGATTATTTGTGTGAACAGGCCTGTCCTGCTTGGGCTGAGTGCCCTATTGCTGGTTAGAAATGTTAGGAGCATTATTTTAAGGATTAGGTCTAGGATTACTGGGGGCAGATTGATTTTGAGTGCCTTTCCTCTTATTTTTTGAGGGATGAGGCACTAGTAAATTTGGTTTAATTTCCAATGACCACTTCATCACTATTTCGACACATCGGCATCGCAAGAGCGATAGCTTGAGGTCAGGAAAAACGTGGTTATCCATTACGTCACAATTCCAACACTTCAATAATGTGTCAGAAGAGCGACAGTTTTTCTAACGTTTCCAACCAACCGTTGCTCTTCCAACGTTTTCCAATCCGTCGCTCTTCCGACGTCTTGCACTCCGTTGGTCTTCCAATGAACCACATGCGTCACTCTTCCGATGTTTTCCAAAGCGTCGGTCTTCCGACAAAACATATGCGTCGCAATTACGACGTTACCTCTACCGATGTTTAACTCGTCGCTCTTCCGATGAAACAACAAAAAAGATTTAAAGCTGAACTGTCGTTCTTCAGATGCTTAAGAAACGTTAGTCTTCTAATGCAAGGAAAAAATTATTTAAAAAAAGTAACGCCGGTCTTCCAACGCTTAGGAAACGTCGGTCTTTCGACGTAAGGAAAAAATTATTTAAAAAAAATGAAATGTGATAGTACTCATATACAACAATTTTGGCCTATGGAATTGCATGCATACAATATGGGGGTTGCTTCATCCAACGTAGATATGTTACTAGGACCACTACAGATAGATGTACTGGGTATAAAGAGGTCCATCTCAGAGATTTTGCTAGTTGCATTTGAAGGATTGTTGTTTCCATTCTTGATGGTGTGGAGATCAAGAATAGAATTTATGGAGGTTGAATTATTTTGTGTCATACTCGTAGAGTTATGCAGGTCACTTTCATAACTTCCAGAACTCAAGAAATAATTCGAGCAGTTATCGGTGTCTACAGAACAGAACAAATCCTTTTGAAATTTTTTGGAGCTAGTGTTATCCAGAACAGGATGTACAAAATCGAGGGTACCAGTGATAGGATCCATTGCATTAGTGGAGGTGGAGCAAGCATTGGAAGAAGATACTCCATGGTACTTGGGGAGTTCACCTCCAGAAATATCATTGATAGGAGTGTCAGGCATCGAAGCATCCTTTTCAGTACAAGATGTTGATCTACAAAAGGGTGAATGGGTATTGGAGACAGAAACTTGGGAGCTTACATTGATTGTATGAATAAAATTTCAAACAAAATCATTTCCATTAATACAAACCAATCTTGATATTTCACATGTAGCTTCATAACTCCTATTTCATGTAGAAACTTGATGCAATTTTGATGCAAAGTTTCAAGAACTTCAAAAATAAGGATCCAAGTTCTTGAAGATGAGGAGAAACATTTTCTCCTTTTAAAATACACTAACCTGTGTTCCTTGGGCTCCAGCAAAGAACTGGTTGAATTAAATTCAGTTTTTGGAGTAGAAACAAAAAAAGAAGAAGTGCATATATCTACCCACTGACATTCCTCCTTGTGGCCTTGCCTCGAGTGAATTATCTGGCACTTTCCCGAGCTGTAAAAAGAGAAGGAATCATCATATAGAATAGAAATGTCTATTTGAGGAAATTTTTTTTGATGTTCATTGCAATTTAACTAGTGTGTTGAGACAAAATTATGAAGTATTTCAGATCTCTACAAAAATGAAGTTAATACCAGTATTAACAAGTATAAAATAAAAAGAAAAGTATACAAAATAAGATAATAGATCTCGAGTATGATAAGGAACAACTTAATTTACACAAGTGTATACCAAATTCTAGCAAAATTTAAAAAAATTGATCACAGTAATAAGTTATAGATATAAAAAAAACAAAAAAAGGTCAAGAGATGACAGAGCAATCCATTTCAGTGGCAGTATCCTTCTCATTTGGAGATTTTAAGAGTCTTTTAAAGCATCAATTCAGAAAGAAATCAATTTGTTATTTTTTCACCATAAGAAACTCCACCTTTGCTTCATATGAACCTCTTATGTATCATATTAGTGGCCAATAGTCCCATTCTTACCTGCTCAGATTTAAAACCACATATTTGTACCTAGCATGATACCCATCTAATCTAATCTATATATATATATATATATATATATATATATATATATATATATATATATATAATCATTTGAGTTTCCTCCCAAATCTCTATTTATTTTCTTTGAGAAACCTTCATTAGCATGTAAATAAATTTCTTTCGGAGACCTTTATTAATAAATATGTATCTACTGTGAAAGTACATTGGCAGATGCCAAAGTTTGCATAGTAAAAAATCACATGAGTTAAGTCTTTACATGAAGCATGTTCAACTTTATCTGGCTTTTCCAGTTCTGCAATCAAGTTGGGTTCTGCCTCTCTATATTCAAAATTATATAGAATACACCTGTATTGTTGACATTTATATGCTTCTATAATGAGATCACTATAAAGCAAGCCAAAGCATGTCATTTTGCAAGTTTCATACTTCCCAAGGGAAGTTACACGGACAACAAACTAGAACATAAAAGCTAAGAAGAAATATTGAATATAGTCTTGAAACATAAAACGAGATGCTCAGAAGGAAGAATCTAATATAGGGAGGGCTCCAAACTCAAATGACATGTTTTTCTTTTTTGTACCTGATTTTGACCAAATATAATATAATATATACAATATAGTTTTCAGAGGGGAAATTTGAGAACCAAAATCAGATGCATGTCAAGTGTCTCCAATTAAAAATCATATCCAAACAATTATCTAACAAAAATAAGATAGAAACCACCCTGATGGCGCCAACTTACCAGTATCTCAAAGCTTTGCATCTCGCACAATGTTTTGAATCAGTCCTCAAACAAACAACACACACATACTGAGGTGGTGTGAGAACTGTAACAAAACTACTATTCATGTATTCACACTCGCCCTCAACCAAAGTAACTGTTTCTTGTGCTTCCAAGACCGCCAACTTCCTGTTCGCCTCCTTGTTGGTTGTTCCATCAGCCTTCCATTTAAGTACCATCAATACAAAAACCAAGTGAATTATCACCAAGGTGGCTGAAAAAAACCCCGGGATTCTTATTCTCCTGTATTCATGCATTTAATATATTCCACTCTAAATGCACCTATTAATTGGCAATGCAAAGGTCTGATAATTGATTATAGCTCAGATAAAATCTTCTTGTGTGTCCACTTGTATCCTCTTAGCTCCAACATACACAAACCCAAAATCCTTGATATTTCTGAGCCTTGTACAGATCCCAACATTGAATAATACAAGCTGGGGGGGGGGGAATATAATGGAAGTCCCTTCAGCTCAAAATGAAATGTGACAGTACTCATATACAAGAATGTTGGCCTATGGCATTGCATGCATACAATGCTTGGTTATCTGATCTTTTTTGTCACTTGCTCCATAATTTTTTATTTGAAGGAGTTTAAGTACTATTGCTACCATTCATTCAAAAGCCAGCATTAGATAAGGAAAATGATGAAGTTAAACATAAGGATTTTATTGAGGTTGTAAAAACCCTAGAATTATAGCTTATGGGACTACATGAATAACTTCAAGAAACTATCATTTCTCACTTTCTGGAATATCAATATATAGTGGCTGACCTGTTATTGGCTTTAGTGTTCATAATATATGAGGGAAAAGAAAGGAAAACAAACTTGGAAAAAGAAACTATTATGAAAATTCCTAATTGACTATCAGGTAAATAAAATGAATCATGCTTTCTAAATAAGCTTGAATCTGACTAAATGCACAATATACATAGATAAATCTACAAGAACTAAATAGATCAAGCAGATCAAATTTGCATTCCTCATACTAAGACGAGAAGAAGAGGACTATTTATAATATGACTGAAATGTGTATCACCTATGACAACTGAGAAGATGTTTGATTATGCTTGAATGCTCCTTTTAAAATGCTTGCCCAGTTCCCTTCACCACACTTCTGGACAAAAACAATTAGTTCTTTGTCCTCCTCTTCAATCCATTTTTTCTCTTCTTTCTCACTGGTTGAGCAGAATTTGCTGACACATTTCCATCAATACCTTTTGAGGAAGATACTGCTAGAAAGTGTTGCTTTTGGATGGAAACTGGTATAGTAATATTCATTCCTTGTGTTGAAATTGTTGACTGTTGATTGTTCACCTCAACATCTAACATTTTAGTGTTTCTGGGGATATTAATTTTCATAGAAGCTTCTAAAGTAGAATAGCTTGGGAGGCCAGCATTATTTGGTGTGCCAGATGTTGCTAAGACATTTACACAAGCTGTAGCCCCTTTAAACAATTTCGTGTAATATTGAAATCCCTCCACATCACATGAAGTGCTCTCCTTGATAGGTGAAAACAATTCTAGAGCAACCAGAAGCTAATATGTATGAATATATTACAACATTTGTGTCTCTCTTCTATATTTACTACAAATTCTGCTAATTGTGACAACAACAACCTCAAATTGTCTACATAGTCTGTGTCATAATTTCATCACATGACATTTTCAAACTGAAGAATTCTTATTTATGTAAAATATTGCATTTTATTACTGCCAAACAATTTTCCTAGTGATTTGCAGATACCATTGTTGGATTTCTTCGAATCCAGATGCTGTGACTAGTTGTTTGATAATCCCAAATGAATAAGGAAAATTGTCCTATTGCCTTTATTCTACCATTCAACTAATTTACTTTCCCTTGTGGGTTACTTTTCTATGAAACTTTATACTTCTCATGGACTTTGTTCCATTAAACAAAGTTGAAGCTTTGATTTCCAAATGTGAAAGCTAACTCCATGGAATTTTTCAATAGATGAGTTTGTTGCTTGCATTTAAAAAAAAAAATCAGAATAGAAATATACCTTCAAATCTATGCTTCTCAAAGTTATGTGGGACATCTTAGAGATTATGCTGAACAAAATAATGCTTTCATGCCTTTTTCAAAAAACTAATCTTCCAAAAAATCTGTGCATGTTTTCTAAGCAGAATGTATAGAAGCCTGTGCCTATATTATCTGCAAATTTATGCTCTTGGTTTCTGTGTCCGTTTTTGAAAATTATAAATGGCTATATGCTAGGGCCCATGTGGCTCTCAATGAATTGTGTCTCGGTTGCATCACCTTCTATGATGTATCATATTTATATGTCACATGTAAATGAAAACCTGTGATTACATTTTGGTGGGTTTCCTCCTCCCTTGCAAGTAATAATTGGTCTGCCGGTCTGTATTGCAATTGTCAGCTCCGTGTTTAAGACCATGGATAATGCTACAAGGTCATATTGATGTTATTCTTATATTTTCTCCCCTGTGACTCCAATGCATGATGGTTTGTTCAATTCTTTGAAAGTCTGCAAGTATTTTCTATTCACAAAAGTTCATTTCCTTGACATTCTTTTCCAGCAAATAACTTTTGCCTAATAATAATGCCAATATCCAACTCAGTGAAACATTTAAACTTCTCTTGAGCTTCTCTCTATTAAAAATTGGTTTTTTGAACTAACAATGTGCTGTGAGTATTCTCACTCTAATATCACCATTGGAAATATGTAAAATATATGCACAGGAAATATCCTGACTAATAACTTTATTGCTGTTGGAGTGATTTCATACATTATGAGAATCTCCATTTTAGTCATAAATGTCGGTAATTTATCTACTAAACTTCTATAACCACATAACTCTGATGATAAACGTAAGTTATAATTCACCTTATTACTTAATTGGATAATACTAAGTTGAGTTTCCTAGTGACTCTTGTTACCTTTGCGTGTTATTAATCTCATAACATGTAGGTTTTTCATACATGTATCAGGTGTGTAATTCAGAAGAAAATTATCAGAACCAAAGCTTTAAGTTCTATAAAAGATAATATTTTCAAATACAAGAGACTTATTACTAGCTAAACCAAAGTGACATGTGACAAATAGCAAAAAAGGTTCCTGACCAAACTAATATTTCTTAAGGATTTTGTCTCGATATTCTTTGTGCCGCTGTGCCTATCAAACATAAAGAAAAAAAATGTTAGATAATAATCATGTGTATGTGACTGAATTTTTCATGCTCAAACAAGTCACTAAATAAGCAAGCATAGAAAGGTGGGAAGTAACAGTCATATAAAGCAGAAAAAGGTATTGGTGTAGTCATTATTTACTAGAGTGAGAGAATCCAATATAGAGGCATACAAATTAAAAAAATGTGATGGCTTTCTTTATATAAATATCTGGATATTAGTTTAGTAATTGAAAACTAGGTCAACTGGAATGTTGTATACAAATCTACTTATTATTTGGGCCAACTTTCCAACTCGAGATGTCGAGGGTGTCTTACCACAACTTTGTTTCAGATTTTTTTAGAGACTCTTCAGAGAAAATAAATGGCATTCTACAAAATGTCCTGGATGCTGCTATAAATTTCCAACATAGAAAAAACTAGACTAGGTTAAGTAGAAAAAAGACAAAAAAGTGAAAAGTAAATAAAGCATAGTAGAAGATGCTTTTTATTACGCTTCATCTTCCTGTGATTCTTTGCCAGGTTCATTTGCATTGGAATTGAGAGTTGCTTTGGATGAACATGACTTCTTATTTGTTTCTTTTTGCTTGTTCTGCATAAAGCAAAAGATAAATTACTAGATTCTGCACCAATATTTTAATTTATCATTGCCACTATTTCAATGGTTTCCACAGATAATTATACGCAACACAAAGAAGCACAAAAATCAACCACTCAAATCTACAAAGGACTATTGAACCATTATCATTAGAGTTGGTTACCTTCCATGCTTTCATGGTATTGAAAGGAATTGTGGCAAATACTAAGCATATGCCGAATTATCTCTAATATTTTCAAATTTGCAAATTATACAAAACAAAAGCATCTAAAAGAACTTATGACACTCGATCTTCTGTTGGAAATGAGAGACCCAGGATCTGTTGTCATGTTCATCTGCTATTTTCATGTGTCCATGTGCTATGAAGGTAAGTAAATTAAATTCATGGATTTTGAAACCTTACAGTTAATCAGTGATTTCCATCCGACAACTATGGGACCAAATCCATTTCATGAAAATGAAATGATAATCACAAGTCGTGATAAAAAAGGCATTAACAATCCTTTAAAATAATCAAACAAACATGGTGAGACAATATGAAACGACTATCTTGTGCAAATGGGAGAAAAGGGTTCATGAAAATATGTATGCCCTTTCAATGAAAATAAAATATGTATGCCTTGAACACCATTGCAAAGTTTAAACCAAAGGAATAGCTCATAAACTCTAAATGAATGCATTGTCCACCGATGACAAAATTTACCATGGTGCTCTTGACCAGAGTATTTAGATTTCAGGAAATTGTATTGTTCTCTTTGAGATGGAATGACATTATTCTCTTGAATTGTATGATTGTCAAAAAAGCTACTATAAACTGATTTTATGGGAATCATCTTGAATTGTAGGATTGCCAGTGAACCTACTATTGACTGAATAAAGTACACGGACAAGTTCTATTTGTTAAATCATTTTTTGAGTACAGATTGCTACTACTCATAGATGAGGTTTGCAAGGCTATGACACTAAGGATCCAATTAGGATTGTGGGCCAGAGGAAAAGGTTTGTGGGTTCACACATTGAGGAGCCACAATCTAAATGGTGGCCTATAATGAGATCCCTATACAAAAATCTAGAAAGTGTTGTCACATTGTTTCATATTGCTTTCACGGATTCTTGTCAGAAACACAAAAATGTTTTATGGCTACATGTAATTGTGACATGCAAGAGGCATGATGCCTGTGTAGATGCCTTTTTATGTGATGCCAACAATTGATGCAGACACTTAAAACACTCTTGTAATTATGCATGAGCCAGAGTTAGTGCCTTGTATTAGATCAAGGCTAAATGATCACTGCTATTATTTCCTTATTTTCACAGATGTCTCACTTCATCAATCATACATTTCTTGTGCCTTACCACAACAAATTTGTTTCAATTTTTTTTAGAGACTCTTTAAATAAAATAAATGGAATTATGCAAAATGTCCTAGATGCTACTCTAAATTTCCAACATGGAACAAACTAGACTAGATTAAGGAGAAAACAGACAACAAAATGAGAAGTAAATAAAGCATATAAGAAGAAACTTTTTATTACCCTTCATCTTCCTGTGATTCTTTGCCAGGTTCATTTGCATTGGAATTGAGAGCTGCTTTAGATGAACATGACTTCTTATTTGTTTCTTTTTTCTTGTTCTGCATAAAGAAAAAGATAAATTACTAGATTATACACCAAGAACACATAAGGAAGAAGGCTTGCAGGTGGGAGGAAGGGTGTATTTGAGTAGGGATAGGTGCCCTAACCAGGGTCGAGTTCTTCAAAAAATAAAAATAACATTTTAAGAAATTGAAATAGAAGTTTGTGGAGAACAGATGTAGGATTGGGTTTGAGTCCTGTGATAGCATTATGTGCTTGATGGTGTGAGGGTCACCTTTGTATAAAAGAGAAAAAAGGGAGGTTGATACAACAATAGTTAGAGGGATTGTTTGGAGGGTCATTAGGCATTGTGTAGGAGTGTTCCTTAGAAAGTAGCTCCTGGAATTGAATGTGCAGTAGCATAGGGGGTGTCTCCATAAGTAAGGGAAATGTTCATATTGCTGGTTGGTCCATAAGTACGGTAGGGATAGTTGAGGAGAAACCTCACCCTAGGGTGGTGTTTTCTTCCTTTAAGTGGACAAAAAATAGAAGCAGCCTGTGGGAGAAGTTGATAAAATGATGAAGCAATGGGATAAGGGCTAGAAGAGTGCCCTAACTGGTCTTCTAGAAGCATAATTCAAGGGCAAGATGGAAACAACAGAGAGTTTCAGGTTGCCTCTTGGATTATGGCTTGAAGGGTGTCCTAGGAGATGACTCCAGGGAAATGGAAAAATCCCCATCTATTGCAAAAGGGATTTCCCATCCTGAAGAAAAAAATTATAATAGAAAAATCATGAAAAGAAAAGGCTCAAATCTCTCTTCTAGAATAGTGACATGGCATAAGGCCACATGGACCACTGTGATTGGTTGACATAACACATTAGAAGCATTATGTTAGTATCTAAAATATCTAGGACATGTGGCACTCCATGATAAAGACACATGGTGTGTGTATTTGAGTTTTTCAGGTGGTAAAGTGGGCCAAAAATAGGTGAAATGTGGCACCACTCAGAGATTGAAATGTGAAAATTAGTACAAGTGGTAGAAAATTGGCATGCTCAAACAACGAGGTGATGTAGGAATGACATGAGGGAGAAAATATCAGAAAAGCCCCAAATCTGGAGAACTAAAGCTCATCACCAACCTGAGATTGACAACTTTACATGATGTAACCTATGAAATCGTAAATGGAGAAATCATAGTAACAATAAAGTAACCTATGTAAAAATAAATTCAGATTTATCCTGGGAGTGGTAAATGGAGAAATCATAGTGAGCAACAGGAAACATGCAAAGTTGCTTATAATCAAATAGATGAAAAAACACATTAAAAAAACCTAGATAATAATCATGGACAAGCTTAATATTGAATTATGAACTGTAAAGGAACTTACAAAATGTGACATTACAAACCTGGTCAAGCGCACAAGAAAAAATATCCTGGACATGACCCTGGTTGACAAGTTGTATTGCTCATGATGCAAGAGGATTTGTACCTGCACTGCTAAGTTAATCAAAATCCATCATTATCTATACAATAAATACAAGTAATTGATGTAGTATTTTTTACTCTAATATGCATTCTTATGATAATGTTAGAACATATGTTGAAAATGTCAAAACATACCTGAATAAGCTCCTCTTCATTTCAAGAACAATTTATTGGAGTCGCATGAACTTGGAACAAGCCTCCCACGATTTGAAAGAGTAGCAACTAAGTCAACAATGACTTTTTGGTTGCTACGTTGGATTGAGGGAGGTTTGCTCCAAGATTAAATCACTCCTTTGAATTATTCTCTACTAAACAGGGCCAACCACGTGAAGGTGGAAACTCTTATGGCCCCTCCCCCCCCTCACATCACTCTCAATTCCCCAATATCCAATCTATATTTCATTTTTTACTTTCATGAACATAAAAAAAAATATTCAATAACTAATAAAAAACAATGCAACAAAAAGTATGGAAGGAAACATTGAAATTAGTGCTTGAAATAAAAATAGTATGATAAATGAGTTTTTTATATAACATAAAAAACGTTCCAAGTATGGTAACGTTTGTCTTATAATAATACAATATTTTACATTATCAAATTTTCTTTTTCTTCTTCCTATTTCTAAAGCTACTAATTACATCATCAATATCATCGTGCTCTGCTCCTGTTTCGTGCCTTTCCCGCACTGCTGACCTAGTTGCGTAGTCACGATGTCTGGTCTCATCCAGTGACGGGGCATCACCTACAAAAACAGATAATATTAAATTTTAATTGTTAGTTTTTAAATATCATTGAACTAGTTCGGTAATATTAATAAAGAAATTGCAATGAGATTATTTACCTGGTGCACCAGTTGTCATCGTTGGGACTATTTCCTTGTCTTCCTCTCTGGTGGCAAGGTCCTTAAGGGAAAAATTCTTTGTCATTTAAACAAAAAACGTTATAAGGACAACCATCAAGGTATAATTAGAAAAAAATATAAGTGGAAATTAATTATCGTCACGGCCCTCACTGATAGTAGCATTTTCGACCTGGTCCCCACTATAATGATCAGGTTGCACGTGAGGAACATCTACATCCGGCTCTACAACTGGGTTATTTGCCTCGTCGGAAGTGCTGCTCCCCTGATTTAAACAAATTTGTTAGACATTAAATTTATGGATGAAAACAAACATATTGAAAGGTTAACGTTTTACCTTATCAGGCATTCTGGATCTTGGGACCTACCCCAAGCTTCTGCGATGTTCAACTACGGCTTGATATCAGAAATGGAAAGCGATATTTTTATCTTCCTCTGTAGTTTATGTTCTGAAGTCATCGCCCTACATTACATATGATTGTGTATTTTTAATGTTATTTGATAGGATTACGAAAACTTTGGAAGGCGATACAAATAATTATAAGATGTTTAGCTACTTACAAATCTTGCGGCTAATTTCAAGTAGCCGCCCTAGCCTAGCTTGTGATGGCCCTTTTTTTCAATCCTAGCTTTGGTTGCCTTCGAGGTGTCAGGAAACCTATCATCAAAATATTGAAATCAGATATGACATAGCACACTTTTATTTTAGACATAGAGAAAATTAAAACTATTGAATAAAATTTGTAATTTACCTTGCAGACATTTTTCCTTCTTTCTTTGCCCTTTTCTCTTTTCTGTCATGGATGAGTGCTCTCCAATCACTCTCTGGAACTGTGAGAGGACGCTCGTATCTAGGTTTAAATTTCAATTGCATCCTACAGGTGTCCCTGGTATATTTCAAATATTTGCCAGCTACCCGAGCCATCGTTGTTCTGTCAAATGTACCCACCCCAAAAAGGGCTTCTAGATAATCTAGAAGTTCTTTTTCCAGGTTGGAATTCTGGGAATTCCACCTTGTGCGTATGGTTGGGCCAAAAATTACCAATGCATGGCTCTCCAAAAACCTGTATAACTCATTGTTTCCTACACAGAAAAAAAAATATTATCATTAATTTAAAAATAAAAATCATCATAAAATATGTTTTAGATAGAGTATGTGAAATAGTTAAAATATTAAAACTTACCTGGGAGTTTTACGTGCTTTATATAGACACCTTCATCGTTCACCAACAACGTGACATTAATGGTCCCCGTGGAGCTGACACGTGTAGCTCTAGGAAACACAATAATGTAGTTGGCCATATCAGCCTCATCACTACCAACACGTTCAGCGGTTGGCTAGGTGTCTGCTTGGGCAGGGTGTGTTTCTTGGCTGGCACCTAAAGGAGTAGAAGGTGTATGAGAGGGTTTCTCGGCAATCTCTTGCCCTTGTGTCCCACTATCACCAACACCGGGTTCAACAAGTGTCAGATAATGCTACATACAAAATAACTTTTTGTTAGTTTATTCAATGTAAAAATTAAAAATCAAACTATCACAATTCATCTCATGCAGAACAAAAAAAATATCCTTTTGATTTTTTATTACTACATGATATGTTTCTATCTGGGTCATAATTTTTTTTATCCTCGCTTCTGTTTCAGGTGTTTTAGGTGCGTCTACCAAACTATCAAATTCCAATCTTGCTTTTCGTGCCTTTTTTCGCAGCAAGAGAAATGGAGATAGGGATGAAGAAAGCTCTTCCTCATACAGTTAATCATCAGGCGTACCATGGCCAGGTGTCTGCATATTTGAACAAAATTAATATTATTTCAATTATGTAAATAACTAAAATACCTGAATATAGAGCAATGCTGGCACTTTACATGTTCTTCAGCTGGCCCCTTTTCGCGATCATCCTGTCTCGAGGTTGTTCCTGTACTTCCTTGATTAGTCTGCCACATTGCAATAAAATTATAAATGTAAAAACTTGAAAACAATATCTAACTTGAAAACACAAAATGAAAACTGAAATAATTTCTAATAAGACACCGGAAGACAGAGTTAGAGTTTCAAATATGCCTTGCATTGAATTCAGTCCTGGAAACATGTCATTGCACATTAAGGCACCCAAACAAGAGACGAGTTGAAAATGAGACTAAAATGGGTTATTTTTAGTGAAATTTTAAAATCTCAAAAGGTATATTAATTATCAAAACAAATCAGCTTCATAACTTCAGTATTATTGAGTCTGCTATGTATAAATCACAAAAAAATTGAAACAAAACACTATAGAAACAACAACATAATCACATTCTGCTATAGCACTGATCTAACCTCTAAAGTAGACTTTCTACTAGTTTCATTAGTACCATACAAACAGTGGAAATGAACACAAGATACAACCACAGATGTGTAGTTATCCGCAAAACCATCCACCCGCCAACCTCCTCTAGTAACCTACACTAGAAACATATGTATGGGGTATTTTTATAAGGGGTTCCTCAAAAACATCCGCTAGAGGTTCTTTTCCTTGTAGTGATTCTAGACTATCACATCCAACCAATTTAAATTAATTGAAACTTTGAAATTCATAAAATATAATCTCCATTTTCACACCACAAGAATTTTGACAAAATCCTTTTCAAATTTGACATGTTGACCATGTCATGGGTAGACTTTCCATTTTTTTCATCTCAATAGGATGTGTTAGACCTTGAAGGTCATGGTATAGGTGTCTACTCTTGCACGATTTTATGAAGTAGCTATTTGCATGAATGCAATGTGTTATGCATGAACCATAGGTGTGTTGGATATATAGTGGGTGGGCTAGATTTCCTTGGGCATGAAAAAGTGCCAAGGGGATTCACACCAAAATGTATCAAGCATGTTATGCATGATTGGAAGGCTAAATTTTGGTGCAAGAAAGTTTAAGTGGATTTTTGGATAGTGACTTAACATGGCATGATGATGGTAAATGGTGTTAGAGGTAAGCGCATGACCAAGGAGTTAGCATAGCATAAGATGACATGACATAGTTTGGTGAAATGTGTGTTGAGAAGACACATGGGTTAGCTTGATAAGTTAAGTGGGTAAAACAAGTTGGCATGCATGTTATCTTGATAATTTAAGTAGGTGAAATGAGTCAGCACATGGGTTGACAAGGCAAGTTATTTGGACCAGTGCATGATGGGAATGGGCAAGCTCATTTTATGTGGAACAATGTGATGGACCAAGGAGTGACATGATTGCATACAGGTACTTGTTGTGAGAGAAAAAATGAGAGACAAGGATGATGAAGACCAAAATGTAAGGCATAACAAATGTACAAGATAACAAGTGTGAACTCGTGTAAAGTGAATTCAAGTAGAACAATAGACCTTAGTGAAAGAAGTTTCAGGGGGTTTTGGCAAGCTGAGATCGTAGTTCAATTTGGGTTTAGTGCTATTGGACATATAATTCTTCATTTTTTTGTCATTTTAATCATTTATAAATAATAGGAGAAATATGAATATATAGGTCAACATGAAAGGTCAATTAACCTCTTAAAATATGAAATCAAGAGTCATATTACCTTATTAAATATGGATTCATGTTAATGGAATATGATCCAAGTTTGGAGTTACAGCTTTATATGACATGATATCAAATATTTGGTGGTTCTAATAACTCCATTATTCTCGCTAAGACCTGCCTCTCTTCTTGTTTAACATTATTTTCCCATTAGACCTATCTTAATATGTTTTTTGTTCTCCTGTGTTGTAACTCCATGTAGAGATAAGTATTTGGTATCTATTAATTACCTTTGCTCGGGGCTTCTTTAGTGTCCAATTATTCCTAAGGTTCACACAACACTTGAGCTTCAAGAAATAAATGAGATAGAGGTTTGAGCTTGATGTAGTAAAGAATCCTCTTGGAACACCTAGTGGATGTCAACCTCTATATAAATTTTGATACATTAGAGCCACAGCATAAAACACATGCTTATACAAAGGAGGAAAAACCAAGACCTTATATGAAGAAAAATATGTATATGACCCTATATTAATCAACCATCATTCTCATGTGCTTCATTTTGAATACAACTGGTCCCTTATATGACTATAGGTGATCATAACAACCATTTCATATTTGAATATTTATTTCAATTATGGATCGAGTTATTTGATAAGGAAATGGAGGAAAACTCCTTTTAATTTTGAAAATGGTGGCATCAATTTGGATATGCATTTTCTGAGTGGTACTATTATGGGCTATGAAAGTGTAGTTGTGTATTTGTATGAATGATGTAGTTGTTTGGATCTTGGAAAACCCGTGCCTCTTAGAATATGTTGTTGTAGAAAAATTGAGAGTTAAATCAAATGATTTGTGTTGACTGCTTCACAATAATATTAATCGATCAACGAACTTTTTAGTAACATAGATTTCATGATATATAATGACGTGGAGGAGGAAATGTATAAGTGAGAGTGTAAATGGCCATGAATAAATGTTAGTGATCCTCAATTTGGATATGGACAACTTTGTTGTGGTATTCAAGAAAGCAGTAAATGATTGGGAGACTAATATTAAAGAAATTGTGAAATATACAAGTGTTATAAAGTGGCAAGGTTACCCTGCCCAGGATACTCTAGAAAAATACAAAGGTGATCAAAGCTAAAAAATAGTGTGTGTGGGGCTAAGTGCTACATCACCTAACTAGCTTGTTTAGGGCTTCTCCTCCATAGGTCGAATATAACAAGGCTCGTTGGTTTCCCTTCATTCCATGTTTTCAGCTAGAGCCAAGAACTAAACTCTTGAAACCTTGAAACCCTCCTATTTTCTTAATTTGAATAACTCTTGCTTCAGGAAAAGGGTCAAAATATCTTAGAACTTGGCATTACAGACTTGTATTGTAACTTCGTTGGTTGTAATTGAATCAGCTGATTCAATGGAAAATGGATATGAATGGGCTAACTACTGTTTGTAAGTCGAGATGACAGCTACAATCATTGTCTTTGGGTTTTTTTGTAGCATTTTCTTGTCAAAAGGATCCAGTGAAAATTCTTTGAAATTTTCCAGTTTGTTTCCTTGCTATACTTTCAATAAATTGCAATTTTTTATAAATTTTTGTGAAAATATCTAAGAATTTTGTGCCTGAAAATCATTTGGTTTTATAATCCTATTAATTCTCTCGAGCTTATATGTAGGTTCATTACTCTGTTTTTTAAAAATGATGCCCAAGGTTGACACAACATTTGAGCTTCAAGAAATAAATGAGATATAGGTTTGAGCTTGATGTAGTAAAGAATCCTCTTGGAACACTTAGTGGATGTCAACCTCTACATAAATTTTGATACATTAGAGCCACAACATAAAACACATGCATATACAAAGGAGGAAAAACCAAGACCTTATATGAAGAAAACTTTGTATATAACCCTATATTAATCAACCATCATTCTCATGTGCTTCATTTCAGATACAACTGGCCCCTTATATGACTAATGGTGATCATAACAACCATTTCATATTTGAATATTTATTTCAATGTATGGATCGAGTTATTTGATAAGGAAATGGAGTAAAAATCCTTTTAATTTTTAAAACGGTGGCATTAATTTGGATATGCATTTTCTGAGTGGTACTAATATGGGTTATGAAAGTGTAGTTGTGCATTTGGATGAATGATGTAGTTGTTTGGATCTTGGAAAACCCGTGCCTCTTAGAATATGTTGTTGTAGAAAAATTGAGAGTTAAATCAAATTATTTGTGTTTACTACTTCACAACAATATCAATCGATCAATGAAATTTTTAGTAACATAGATGTCATGATCTATAATGAGGTGGAGGAGGAAGTGTAGAAGTGAGAGTGTAAATGGACATGAATAAATGTTAGTGATCCTCAATTTGGATATGGAAAAATTTGTTGTGGTATACAAGAAAGCAGTGAATGATTAGGAGACTACTATTAAAGAAATTGTGAAATATATAAGTGTTATAAAGTGGCAAAGTTGCCCTGCCCAGGATACTCTAGAAAAATACAAAGGTGATCGAAGCTAAAAAATAGTGTGTGTGGGGCTAAGTGCTATATCACCTGACTAGCTTGTTCAGGGCTTCTCCTCCACAGGTTGAATATAACAGGGCTCACTTGTTTCCCTTCATTCCATGTTTTCAGCTAGAGTCAAGAGCTAAACTCTTGAAACCTTGAAACCCTCCTCTTTTCTTAATTTGAATAACTCCTGCTTTAGGAAAAGGGTCCAACTATCCTAGAACTTGGCATTACAGACTTGTATTGTAACTTCGTTAGTCGTAATTGAATCATCTGATTCAATATAAAATGGATAAGAATGGGCTAACTACTGTTTGTAAGTCTAGATGACAGCTACAGTCATTGTTTGTGGGTTTTTTTGTAGCATTTTCTTGTCAAAAGGATCTAGTGAAAATTATTTGAAATTTTCCAGTTTGTTTCCTTGTTATACTTTCAAGAAATTGCAAATTTTTATAACTTTTTGTGAAAATATCTAAGAATTTTGTACATGAAAATAATTTGGTTTTATAATCCTATTTATTCTCTTGAGCTTATACGTAGGTTCATTACTCCGTTTTTTAAAAATGATACCTAAGGTTCACACAATGATTATTACTCTGTTTTTTAAAAATGATGCATAAGATTCTTTGGAAAAATACAAAGGTGATCGAAGCTAAAAAATAGTGTGTGTGGGGCTAAGCACTACATCATTCCTTTTTTTTAGCTGGAGTCAAGAAATAAACTCTTGAAACCTTGAAACCCTCCTCTTTTCTTAATTTGAATAACTCTTGCTTCAAGAAAAGGGTCCAACTATTGTAGAACTTGGCATTACAGACTTGTATTGTAACTTCGTTGGTTGTAATTGAATCAACTGATTCAATAGAAAATGGATAGGAATGGGCTAACTACTATTTGTAAGTCGAGATGATAGCTACAATCATTTTCTGTGGGTTTTTTTGTATCATTTTCTTGTCAAAAGATCCAATGAAAATTCTTTGAAATTTTCTAGTTTGTTTCCTTGCTATACTTTCAAGAAATTGCAAATTTTTATAACTTCTTGTGAAAATATCTAAGAATTTTGTGCATGAAAATAATTTGGTTTTATAATCCTATTTATTCTTTTGAGCTTATATGTAGGTTCATTACTCTCTTTTTTTAAAATGACGCCTAAGGTTCACACAATGATGATTACTCTGTATTTTAAAAATGATGCCTAAGGTTCTTTGGAAAAATACAAAGGTGATCGAAGCTAAAAAATAGTGTGTGTGGGGCTAAGCGCTACATCACCTGACTAGCTTGTTCAGGGCTTCTCCTCCATAGGTCGAATATAACAAGGCTCGTTGGTTTCCCTTCATTCCATGTTCTTAGCTAGAGTCAAGAACTAAACTCTTGAAACCTTGAAACCCTCCTCTTTTCTTAATTTGAATAAATCTTGCTTCAGGAAAAGGGTCCAAATATCCTAGAACTTGGCATTACAGACTTGTATTGTAACTTCATTGTTTGTAATTGAATCAGCTGATTCAACAAGAAATGGATAGGAATGGGCTAACTATTGTTTGTAAGTCGAGATGACAGCTACAGTCATTGTTTGTGGGGTGTGTAATTATTTTTTTTGACAAAAACATTGTGAGTGACATATATATGTAAAAATCAAACCCCCCTCCCTGATACCATGAGAGACCCCTCCCTAAAATCCACTTTTGGTTTCAGTGGGAGTGTAGGGTTTAAATTTCTAGACAAGACAATGGGTGGAAGTAAATTTTCTGGGTGGTTATTTCATTGCCATGTTTCCTTCAAAGGACAGAATAAAATCCACCTATCTACAAAGAATTTGCAATAAGAGAAAAAATTTGAGACATTACAGCTAAAGGATTGGTGTATGCTTACCATTTTGGTGGTCGAACCAATGGGGCCCCTACTAAACCCCCGAACCTGCTAAACCCTCGAACCAACGAACATCTGACCGGTTGAACAAACAGTCGAACTCTCAGCACCATTGTAGAGATAATGAAACCGATTAGGTGAGAATTGAACTCTAAGCGCCTTTGCAGAGATAATGAAATCGATTCAGTAAGAATTTTTAGAAAAAGGGCACGTGGGTAATGAAATCGATTGGTAAGAATGTTTGGAAAAAGGGCATGTGGGTAAGGTTATTAGGCTAATTTGTTGGAATTTAAAAAAATAGGCTAAGCTAGGGATATTTAATCATGTATTAATGCTATCAATTGATTAATTATGATTAATCATGTATTAATGATATCAATTGATTAATTATGAATTAGTAAATTTAATTAAAATTTACTAATTAGTCTAAAAACACATGGTAATAATGGCATTACCCACAAACACATGATACCCTTATAACCTAGTATATCCATACCTTCTCTATCCATAACCTAGTTCTTTTTAAATATGCCCTTAGTCTCCATTCTCAGTGGAGAAAATATGAATGCATGTTCAAAGCATTCATTTCTAAATAGGAAGACTATATTCATTTCTTTGGACTAGAATGGACAGATGCAAAGATGAAATAGTTTCCCATTTCAGAATGACTCCTTCTATTTCTGTGCCACTCATGGATGACTCAAATCAGAAATCAGTTACCCCAGGAATATTTCTATTACTTGATCAAGTTTATTAGAGAGATCCAACTAGCTGTCGTGATCTGTTAACAAAGGGAGTACTATCTTCTGCTAAGATTCATGTCATTGATCAGACGGGCTTTCAACCTTGTGCTAGATCTATCCAAATTGTCATAGCTTTTTTGTAAATGAATGATGTGTACAAACAAGCCCTCATTTTGATGGTTATCTTAGGATATTGAAGCACTTGGCAAGTATTTTGTTACCATCAAAAGTGTATGACGATGTTATGCAAGTATTTTACCTATGGGTCGAGGATATTGAATCTAAGAGGGTGTACTACAATTTTTTTGTAATATAATATACACACAGTGCTTGATTCTGTAGCTTTTTAGTGATTTCATGTGCAACACTTGCACTTTTAATTCATCCAATAGCATCCCATAATATTGTAAACAAGATCCTTTGGTCCTTTTGTGTTTATCTTGGAGAAGTTACAGTTAGCTAGTGGGAAAGTTATTTCTAGGAAAAGTAGTTACTTGGGTGGTCACAACTTAGAAAAACTGATACGGGTGCCTTCGAACGAAACGACCTGAACTGAATGTGCCCAGTCGGGCGACCTCGCACGATGCGACACGGCGCGCCCGATTGAACGAATATGCCACAAGGGAGCAAACAAAAAATGGGCCGCCCGAACATACTGCACAAGGCACTCGATCTATCACAACTTAGCAAAACTGATACGGGTGCCCTCGAACAAAATGGCCCAAACCGAACGCACCCGGTCAGGTGACCTCGCATGGCATGACACCGCGCTCCGAACTAAATGATGCCACAATGGAGAAAATGGAAAACAAGCCGCCCGAATATGCACAAGGCACCCGGGTTGTTAGAACTTAGCAAAACTGATACGGATGCCCTTGAACAAAATGGCCCGACCTGAACGCGCCCGATCGAGCGACCTAGAACAACACAACATTGCGCGCCCAACCGAACGACGCCACAAGAGATCAAATGGAAAATGGGCTGCCCAAATGTGCACAAGGCAGTTAGGCTGTCACAACTTAGCAAAACTGATACGGGTGCCCTCGAACGAAATGACCCGACCCGAATGCGCCCGGTAGGGCGACCTCACACGGCAGAACATGATGCGCCTGACCGAACGAATATGCCACAAGGGAGAAAATAGAAAATAGGCCACCTGAACTTGCACAAGGCACCCAGGTGGTCATAACTTAGCAAAACTGATATGGGCGCCCTCAAACAAAATGGCCCGAACCGAACGCGTCCGGTCGGGCGACCTCGCATGGCGTGACATGGTGCACCTGAACGAATGAATATGCCACAAGGGAGAAAATAGAAAAGGGGCCACCCGAACATTCACAATGAACTTGGGTAGTTACAACTTAGAAAAACTGATACGGGCACCCCGAACAAAACAGCCCAAACCGAACGCGCCTGGCCAGGCGACCTCGCACAGCGCAACACCGCGCGCCCAACTGAAAGAATATGCCACAAGGGAGAAAATAGAAAATGGGCCACCTGAACGTACTACACAAGGCACCCGATCTATCACAACTTAGCAAAACTGATACGGGTGCCCTCGAACGAAACGACCTGACCCGAACGTGCTCAGTCAGGCGACCACACATGGTGCAACATGACGCGCCTAACCAAATGAATATGCCACAATGGAGAAAACAAAAAATGAGCCACCTGAATGTGCACAAGGCACCCGGACGATCACAACTTAGCAAAACTGATACAGGCGCCCTTGAACAAAACGGCTCGAACTGAATGTGCCCGGTCAGGTGACCTTGCATGGCGCGACACCACGCGCCCAACTGAATGATGCCACAAGGGAGAAAATGAAAAATGGGTCGCTCGAATGTGTACAAGGCACCCGGGCTTTCACAACTTAGCAAAACTGATACGAGTGCCCTTGAACGAAATGTCCCAACCTGAACGCACTTGGTCAGGCGACCTCACACGGCACGACACGACGCGCCTGACCGAATGAATATGCCACAAGCGAGCAAATAGAAAACGGGCCGCCTGAATGTGCACAAGGCACCTGGGCCATCACAACTTATCAAAAATGATATAGGCACCCTCGAACAAAACAGCTCGAACCGAATGCGCTCAGGTATCATATGAGAGAAGGAAGAAATTGGAAAAATTGAGATCAAAAGAAGTGGAGTTATAAGCCGAAAAACAACTTGCCCCAGAGATGGATAAGATAAAACTTGAAAACATATTGGTCAATTTCCTTGACCCTTTATTGGTTGTTCAGAAGGAGTATGAATAGTACACCGTCGTTAATTATATCAAGGAAATCGGCCCCTACCAGATCAATTGCTACAAGTTGTAGTTTTCGTCTGAACATCAACATACCACAACCATGCTTACTACCAGAAGCCTTCTCACATTCATGATCTAATTATATAGTGAATTAGACAGAAGTAAGAAAAAAATTACTTCTTCAAAGCTAATTCGAATTTTTAGGGCTTAGGGGATTGGGGGTTAGTGGTTAGGGGTTTAGAGGTTTAATATGGTTTAGGGGGTTAAATGGGTTAAGGGTTAAGGGGTTATAGGTTTAGGGTTTAGGGGGTTAAATGGGTTAGGGTTTTAGAGGTTTATGGTTTAGGGGGTTAAATGGGTTAGGGGTTAAGGGGTTATAGGTGTAGGGTTTAGGGGGTTAAATGGGTTAGGGGTTTAGGGGGTTAGCCATTGCTTTACATTTATTGATGAAAATGTTTATTGCAATCAAATTACCAAATTTATGTTCAATCTCTAGTTTCAAACTCAGCCACAATTTTGTCACACAATTTAAGTCCGGAGAATGGCCATCTGATGAAGTCTTAAGAACCAGAATGCACCTCATGACTACTCTAGAAAATCTTAAGTTCGAGTGTCCCACAATCATGAGAAATTTGGCTCTTATACTCTTGCTCCACTTGACTGTGTCCTCGAAATACCCTTTTTTATTACAAAAACATCCTAATTATGTTGTCGACCTTGTCCCTTAATAAACCAATGAAACATATGTGACTGAGAGGAATGGAAAGCACTAAAAAGTTGAAGAGAGTACAAAAGACTAAGATGGTTTAAAGGATAAGCTTGAATTATAATGTAGCAGTGTTGAAACAACTAAAAGTTGTCCCAAACAAATAGTTGATAACGTGAAACCTTCTTCTGTACCAGTCAAGCAAGACTAAATTCATGTGGAAGAAAGAAGAGGCCAAGAGACTGATAGGCATAGCCTGGAAGAATATAGGGTATGGTTCCCTCTTTTTGATGAAATATTTGATCTACATTTTGTCTATCGAAGATTAACCATTTTAACCTTGCCAACAAGGCGGAATTAACCCAATCATAGGTCACAATATGTCATGATATATATTAACTCTATATATATATGAGAAGGAATAATTATAAAGACATAGATTGATAGATCAGGTGGCGAGACAAGGGGAGTCACAAGGGAGAGATGGAGATAAATTGAAGGAGAGGGGAGAGAAGGAATGGATCAGCTGAGAGAGAGAGAGAGGGAGAGGAGTGAGAGAGGTAGAGAAGGGTAAGAGAGGGAGATAGTGACAACATAAGCAAATTACCCCAGAGATGGATAAGATAAAACTTGACAACATATTGGTCAATTTCCTTGACCCTTTATTGGTTATTCAGAAGGAGTATGAATACACCAATATTGTTAATATCAAGGTAAATTTCCCCTAACAGATCAAGTGGTTAAGGGGTTTAGGGGTTAGATGTTTGGGGTTTAAGGGGTTAAATCATGGGTTAGGGTTAATGCATGCACGCACCCGACCAAACGATGCCATAAGGGAGCAACGAAAAATGGGTCACTCGAACGTGCACAAGGCACACAGGCGGTCACAGCTTAGCAAAATTGATACGGGCGCCCTCGAATGAAATAGTAGGAACCAAACATGCACAGTCGGGAAACCTCACATGGCGTGACATGACGCACCTGACCGAACGATGCCACAAGGGAGAAAATGGAAAATGGGCTGCGTGAACTTCCACAAGGCACTCGGGCGGTCACAACTTAGCAAAACTGATACGGGCACCCTTGAACGAAACAGCCGGAACTGAACGTGCTCGGTTCAGTGACCTCGTATAGCGCGACACAGCGTGCCCAATCAAATGATGCCATAAGGGAGAAAACAGAAAACGGGCCGCCCGAATGTGAACAAGGCACCCGTGCGATCACAACTTAGAAAAACTGATACGGGAGCCCTCGAATGAAACGACCTGACCCAAACATGCCCGGTTGGGCGACCTCACATGGCGTGACCCGACGCGCCTGACCGAACGAATATGCCACAAGGGAGAAAACAACAAATGGGCCACCTGAATGTGCAGAAGGCACTCGAGCAGTCACAACTTAGCAAAAATGATACAGGTGCCCTCGAATAAAACAGCCAGACCCGTATGCACCTGGTCGAGCAACCTCACATGGCGCGACATGGCACGCCCGACCGAACGATGCCACAAGGGAGCAAATGGAAAACGGGCCACCCGAACATGCACATGGCACTCGGGAGGTCACAACTTAGAAAAACTGATACGAGTGCCCTCGAATGAAACAACCTGACCTGAACACGCCCGGTCGGGTGACCTCGCACGGTGTGACACGATGCGCCTGACCGAATGATGCCACAAGGGATAAAATAGCAAATGGGCCACCCGAACATGCACAAGACACCCTAGTGGTCACAACCTAGCAAAATTGATACGGGCGCCCTTGAACGAAATGGCCCAAACCGAACGCGCCCGTTCTGGCAACCTCACATGACGTGACACCGTGTGCCCGACCAAACGATGCCATAATGGAGAAAACATAAAACAGGCCACCCAAACGTGCATAAGGCACTCGGGCGGTCACAAGTTAGCAAAACTGATATGGGTGCCCTCGAATAAAATGGCCCGAACCGAATGTGGCCGGTCAGGTTACCTCACACGGTGCGACACGGTGCGCCCGACTGAACTATGCCACAAGGGATAAAATGGAAAATAGGCCACCTAAAATTGCACAAGGCACCCGAGTAGTCACAACTTAGCAAAACTGATACGGGCACCCTCGAACGAAATGGCCCGACCCAAACGCGCCCGGTCGGGTGACCTCAGACAGCACAACACGACGCACCTGACCGAACGAATATGCCACAAGGGAGAAAATAGAAAATGGGCTGCCCGAACGTGCACAAGGCACCCAGGTGGTCACAACTTAGAAAAACTGATACGGGCACCCTCGAACAAAATGGCCTGACCCGAACGCGCCTGGTTAGGCCACCTCACATGGCGCGACATAGCGCGCCTGACTAAAAAATTCCATAAGGGAGAAAACGGAAAACGGGGCCACCCGAACGTGCACAAGGCACTCGGGCAGTCACAACTTGGAAAAACTAATACCGGCGCCCTCGAACGAAATGGCCCGAACCAAACGCACCCAGTCGGACGACCTCGCACGATGTGACACGGCGCGCCCGACCGAACAGTGCCACAAGGGAGCAAACGGAAAACAGGCTGCCTGAACGTGCACAAGGCACCCGAGAGGTCACAAGTTAGAAAAAGGGATATGGATGCCCTCGAACAAAATGACTCGAATCGAACGTGCCCGGTTGGGCGACCTCACACGGCACGACACGGCGCACCCAACCGAACGATGCCACAAGGGAGCAAATGGAAAATGAGCTGCCTGAACGTGCACAAGGCACGCGGGTGGTCACAAGTTAGCAAAACTGATACAAGCACCCTTGAACAAAACGGCTTGAACCGAACACACCCGGTTGGGCGACCTCGCACGGCGCGACATGGCGTGCCCGAACAAACGATGCCACAAGGGAGCAAATGGAAAACAGGCCGCCTGAACATGCACAAGGCACCTGGGCTGTCACAACTTAGAAAAGCTGATACGGGATCCCTCGAACGAAACGACCCAACCCAAAAGCGCCCGGTTGGGTGACTGCTCACACGACGTGCCTGACCGAAAAAATATGCCACAAGGGAGAAAACAGCAAATGGGCCACCTGAATGTGCACAAGGAACCTAGGTGGTCACAACTTAGAAAAACTGATATAGGCGCCCTTGAACAAAACAGCCCAACTCGAACATGCCTGGTTGGGCGACGTCACATGGCGCGACACGGTGCGCCCGACTGAACGATTCCACATGGGAGAAAATGTCAAATGGGCTGCCTGAACGTGCATACACCACTCGGGTGGTCACAACTTAGCAAAAATGATACGGGCGCCCTCGAATGAAACGACCTGACCCGAACGCGCCTGGTCAGACGACCTTGCACGGCACGACACAATGCGCCCGACCGAACGATTCCACAAGAGAGAAAACAGAAAACAGGCCACCTAAACGTGCACAAAGCACCCGGGCAGTCACAACTTAGCAAAAATGATACGGGCGCCCTCGAACAAAATAGGCCGAACTGAACGCGACCGACCAGGTGACCTCGCATGGCGCGACACGGCGTGCCCGACCGAACAATGCCACAAGGGAGAAAATAGAAAATGGGCTGCCTGAACTTGCACAAGGTAGTCGGGTGGTCACAACTTAACAAAACTGATATGGGCGCCCACAAACAAAATGACCCAACCCAAATGCGCCCGATCGGGCGACCTCACACAGCGTGACACGACGCACCTGACTGAACAAATATGCCACAAGGGAGCAAATAGAAAATGGGCCGCCTGAACATGCATAAGGCACCGAGGCAGTCACAACTTAGCAAAATTGATACATGCACCATCGAACAAAATGGCCCAACCCGAACGCGCCTGATCGGACCCCCTCACATGGTGCGACACGGTGCGCCCGACCAAATGATGCCACAAGGGAGGAAATGGAAAACGGACCACCCAAACGTGCACAAGGAACTTGGGCGGTCACAAATTAGCAAAACTGATATGGGTGGCCTTGAACGAAATGGCCTGAACCGAACACGCCCGGTCGGGTGACCTCGCATGACACAAAACGGCGCGCCTGACTGAACGATGCCACAAGGGAAGAAACGGAAAATGGTTTGCCCAAACATGCACAAGGCACCTGGGCGGTCACAAGTTAGCAAAACTGATACGGGCACCCTCGAACAAAACGACTCGAACCAAACGCGCTCGGTTGGGTGACCTCGCACGGCGTGACGTGGCGCACCTGATCGAATGAAGCCACAAGGGATGAAATGGAAAACGGGCTGCCCGAACATGCACAAGGCACTCAGACGGTCACAACTTAGCAAAAATAATATGGAAGCCCTCGAACGAAATGGCCCGACCTGAACGCACTCGGTCGGGCGACCTCACACGGCACAACATGGCACGCCTAACCGAACGAATATGCCACAAGGGAGAAAACAACAGACGGGCTGCCTAAACGTACAGAAGGCACCCGGGTGGTCACAACTTAGCCAAACTAATACATGTGCCCCCGAACAAAATGGTCCGACCCGAACGCGCCTGGTCGGGCGACCTCACATGTTGCAACATGGCACGCCTGACCGAACGATGCCACAAGGGAGAAAATGGAAAATGGGATGGGTGAACATGCACATGGCACTCGTGCAGTCACAACTTAGCAAAACTGATATGGGCGCCCTCGAATGAAATGACCTGACCCGAACGCGCCCGGTCGGGCGACCTTGCACAGCACGACACGATGCACCCAACCAAACGATGCCACAAGGGAGCAACCACCAAATGGGCCACCCAAATGTGCATAAGGCACCCTGGCGGTCACAACCTAGAAAAACTGATACGAGCGCCCTTGAACGAAACGGCCTGAACGAAACGCACTCAGTCAGGAAACCTCACACGGCGGGACACTGCACGTCCAAGTGAACAATTCCATAGGGGAGAAAATAGAAAATAGGCTGCCCAAACATGCACAAGGCACCTGGGTGGTCACAACTTAGAAAAACTGATATGGGTGTCCTCGAACGAAATGGCCGGATCCGAATGCGCCCAGTTGGGTGACCTCACACGGTGTGACACGACGCGCCTGACCAAACGGGCCTATGGTGTATGACTGCGGGTGAAGCCACCCGATGGTGTATGACTGTGGGTGTTTTGTGGTCGGTAGGCCTAGCTGATTCACAACCTCTGCTGAAATGAGGTTCTTTTGGCTCTTGTTTTTTACAATGAACTGCAGCGGAGAACTCTTCACCCTCATCTATGAGTGGAAGAAGCGATCCCCCTCCTCTGGATCTTCGGGCTCATGCTTATGTATCTTGGTGGTGGTAACAATGGCACTGGGCTCTGCATCAATCATATGCTTCCCTTTTTCATTCCCCTTATCGGGTTCTGACTTAGAATCAGAGCATGCATCTTGTTAGCACTCATTTTTTCACCCTCGAAAGTTGTCTTTCATGATCATTTTTTGGCTATGATTCCTTATGCCTTCACTATATTCACCATTTTCTGTCGTTATCATATACCTTGATTTCTCTAAAAAACCCTAAATTACCCCAATCTGGCCATTTGCATGCTAAAATATATGAAATCCTATTTTTCCTAAACTACCTTAATAATTTTCCTATCTATTCCCCTCTTTTGCCATTTTTGTAAAAAATCTCAAAATACCCTAATCCTATCGTATTCTAGCTTATTTTACTGGGAAAATAAAAAAGTGTATATCAATTTTATATTTAATATAAAATTGTTTATATTTTTAATAAAATTGTGGGCTTTTTACTCCGTCGAGCCCCTGGCTCAGCCCAAGCACCTACACTAATCACCATAGGACCAAGGCCGAGAACCACAAGCTAAACCAAAACCAAATCCAAGTCATGAGGGGAGGGGCCCAACGTATGTGCTGAGTCCCAATTGATTGTATGAGTGTGCATAGCCTTCGGCTCGTAGTCGAAACATGTAAAACCTCAACACGTATTTAAACACTGATATCGCTTATATGCCCGGTGAATGTGGGATTATCCCACCGAACAAAAGAATATAAAAATGGAAAACAACGTGCACTAGTCACTGCAAGTATGATCTCTCAGCGTCCTCAGCACTCTTAACACCGGGGTCAACCAGGCCCTTCTTAACGATGTGTCCAATGCCCTTCTTGACAACCTATCGAGCTAGCCAATTATATTAAAAACAAATAAATATCGGAGGTTTGAACCTTGTTTTCAGAGCTTGGTTATGTTTTTTTATCAAGGACAACAAGTTAAATGCTAAAAATGTTAAATTCATTTTGTTCATTTCTTCTTCAAAAAAAACACCATTGCTTCTTTCACCTGTCTTTCTTTTGTTTTTGCAGCACGCAGGGGACAAACGAAAGGTACACTCGATTGAATTGCGGGAGGATCAGTTTCAGTCTTTGATTGAGCAATTTTCCAGGTATTGATATGTTAATTTAATAATTGAAATGCATTTTACCTATTTCCTATTCAAACAACATCATTATATGTCCTTCCTCACCAGTGGTGATTGGCAGTGTAACTCTGTAACATGTTCAGATTTTATAACATGCAGTCTTCATTCTTGCCATCTCTGTATTTTCTATCTAGCGGGTTGAAGTGGTTTTTCACTCTGTGCAATGAAATCTATCTCTGAACTCAAAGCAATTGGTTTTCAAATCAATTCAAAATCCTAAATGCTAAGTGCAAAGGAAGTCTGAAAATCCCAAAGCAATGTGACTGCACAGTAATAGCGACCTGCCAACTTTAGAAGTCTCTATCAGTGGAATCCAATTAGTTGTTTATTTATGCTCGGAATCAATAGACCGAACCAAGGAATAAAATTTATATATAAAAAACCTATAATTATCTCAATTTTAAATGCGTGATCTTCATCTTTTATCTTTTATTTCAGTAAATCTATATTATAATGCTTCACATGAGCTGGAATTTTCTCAAACTGTTGCAAGAGAAACACTTTGCCACCAACCATCGCAATAGTGACACATTCCTCTAAACGTCGCAATAGTGACACCTTCCTCTAAATGTCTCAATAGTGACACCTTGTCTCTGTAACATCACAAGAGTGACACGTTTCCCCAAACCGTCGCAATAACTACGCCTTCCTCGAAACGTCGCAAGTGTAACACCTTGTCAAAGTGTCGTAATAATGACATATTTCAGCAATCCATCACAATTACGATGCTTTTTTACAAATGTCGCAAGACCGACACTTACCTATAAGTGTCGCAATACCGACACTTGTCTCCAAACGTCGGTATAACGACATTTTGTGGCGGGATTTGAAAAATTGATAAAATTTGGGGAAATTTCCGACATTTCATCAAAAGTGTCGAAATTTCCGCCAAATGTACTAGTGAGGATTAGTTGCACCCTGTTGTGCATACACCTACCCCTGAGGGGGTGATGGCTACTGTTGCGGGGGTTGAGAAGGCAAGGGAGGCAGAGGTGCTAATGCTAGAGGAGCTGGAGCACCAGCCTGCGGATACGAGTAATAATGAGGTTGGGTAAAATTGTGGTAAACAGGAGGTTGGGAAAAAGGAGGAGGCATGTTGTATCCTGGATACATGCTACTTGGAGAGGGAAAAGTGCAGGAGGTGTTTACCCCTCCCTGAGGAAAACCACAGCCCATGGGAGGCTGAGCGTATGGATGAGAGAGAGCTCTAATGATACCATCAGCAGCATGAGATGCGCTCGGTGCATTGCCACCACTGGGTCTAGGAAGATCAGGTAGAACAGTATAAACATAACCCGATTAAGCAGAGATCGGGTCATATTTTAACGCAATTTGGAGAGCATCTTCTTTGGTTTGAGGGAAATGCGATGCGACATCCTTGCCGATAGTAGGCAAGAGAGATCTAAGGAACCAGTCCATGTATACATGGTCTTCGAAGGTAGGGGCTTGACATAGGCTCTTTCTTCTCTGCCATTCCTGGACATGATCGAATAGTCTGGTCGCAGATGATTGATGGAAAGAAGTCAAAAGTTCCATACCAGTGTCATAACGAAGGGGAAGCTGGAAATAAGATAGGAATGCCTGAGTAAGAGTCGCAAATGTGGTATGAGAGGATGAGGCCTGATAAACATACCACTTAGAAGCTTCACCAGTAAGCATACATTGGAACAATCGAAGATGAACAGAGTCATCGGTAATGGAGTTATACGAACACCACATGTGGAAAGATCCAACATGATTTATAGGATCTTCTCAAGAAAGACCTTCAAACTTGGGGATGTCGAAAGCGAGCTTGGTCGACATAGCAGGCCAACTAGCCTCATGGTGTATAGGGTCATTGATCAACTGGTTAAAATTGGGAAGACTGAGGCCTACCATATAGGGGAGCAAGGGAGCAGCTAGGGTAGTTCCTGTTGCGGTCGCACTAGTAGTATTACCAACATTAGGGCTGGGGCTACCACCAGTGTTAGGTCCTGAACAAGACATGGTGAAGGTGACAAGGGGAGAATGGGGGATAGAACCAGAAGGGGAACCCAATGAAACAAAAGAGGAGTCGGAGTGCAGACTCGGTGGAGGACTAACTTGAATCCTAC
Organism: Pinus albicaulis; assembly: GCA_034641835.2. Lineage (NCBI taxonomy): Eukaryota > Viridiplantae > Streptophyta > Pinopsida > Pinales > Pinaceae > Pinus > Pinus albicaulis. The sequence continues at coordinate 1,410,708,081 of CM076578.1, read as the reverse complement.
GTGGAGGAGTAAGTCTTCCTACTGGGAATTGAGGATGAAGGCCAAGAAGTCTCTCAGATAAGTGCCTTGGTGGCGCAATGATGAAGGCACAAACATGACACAAAGGGAAGAGAGACCAACAAGGGCGAAGAGGTGCAGGATCAACTGATTACAATGTCGAAACAAGGGCAGAGAGGCACAGGATCAATTAACTTCAATGTTAAAGTCTTTACTTGGTGGTGTTAAGCAAGCTCTTCTTCACTTAGTGTGTGTGTGTAAAGTGTGTAAATTTTAATTTTTAAACCCAGACGTTTGTAGAGAAAAAGAAAAAATCTGATTTATAACTGTAAATAAACCTGCAGATAACAGTACATGGAACTAAAATAACAGGAAATAAACAACTAATAATGCAATAATCTAAACCCAAAGAATCGTGCCTCTCAACAAGTAGTCTGTAGGTGGGAAAAAAACTAGTCAAAACACACCAAAATAGGCAATATATCTAAGGTCAGGGGGGACAGGGATCTAAAGGTAAGATCTACTGGAAATAGGTGTAGAAAAACAACAAAAAATTAGAGGAAAAATTGTTGTAAATGAGGCGGCGAAAGGCTATAACCTGGAGGGAAATAGAGGGGACCCTAGAGGAAAACCCAAAAAACATAAAAGGAGGTGTTTTGGATGGATAAATAGCCAATTTGAGGTGGATCTAAAGCTAAGGTATCAGATATGAAAAATGGCTGAACACTCTAAAAATTTCAGACAACCTGCAGTAGCTAAAACTCTTCCACAAAATGTGGAGGGTAATGAAACCCTAGGGGGCTAGGTTCCCACTTAGTTGAGAAAAATAGAACAAGTATAGGTCCAAAATGGGTGGAGACAGAGGTCAAACAACCCTGAATAGAGGCTCGGGCAAACCTAGAAAACGTTCAGAAAACTTGCGCAAAAGGTCCAGGTCATAGTTTCTAACCTGATTTCTGCTGAGGTCGCAAGTTCTACCCTGTTTTCTGTGGCATGGAGGTTCAGGTCACAGGTTTTGGTCCAAAAAGTGTGACCTTCACTTCTGGCACTCTCAGGAGCAAGTTTCAGAAGAATGTGTCATCTCAGCTGCGGCTAATGCCGATCACCTGCGCAATAGGTCCAAAAACACACGGAAGTTAGAATTTTTAATGTCTTAGGGTTTTATAGGTTAAAAACAACATCAATAAAAGAGAAGCAAGAATCTGAAGGTAAGTCCTAGGGTTTAAAGTAGCTGGATACACAAGGATCTAAAAAACAACAGAGGTCATAATCGTAAACCTGTGTGGAGTCGCCAGCTATTAGTATGAATCTTAATCGCAAGTGTACAAAAAAAGAACGTTTTAGCTGTGCATAACAAAAAGCCCTAACAACAAAGATGGCTACCAATATCTTTAGATCTGAAATTAGGTGACCAAGATAAATGTTGCAAAAGTCTAGATCTATGCATTAAAAGACATTAAGCAGTAAATAAAAACAAGAGTTGCTCCATTCATCCAATAGACAAGACAAGAATATGTTGAATGAATTTTGTATTAATGACACGTGAGAGGAAAAAATAGAAGGATGTTACTATTTCTCCTCAATGGGATGGGTTCTTGTAAGTCCTCGGCACTTCAGATCTAAAATCCCTCTCTCTTGATGGTGTAGAAAACCTAGACAAAAATGGAACTCAAAGGGAGATCACAAGCAAAAGATAGAAAAATATGACAATGATGGTGGATCAGAGTTAGACCAAAAGTATAGATCCAGAATGATCTTTAGGCAACAAAAGGTAGTGAATGAATAGAAAAACCCTTCTATTTATAACAAAATATTGAGTTAGTCTAGATATTGGTGCATAGTTAAAATATTATTAACCAATTCTAGATCCAACTTTTACGGAATATTTTATTATATTTGTTGGAAGGAAAAGGAATTTGAATTGGGTCAAATCCCTTTATTTGTAAATAATAAATAAATAAATGATTTATTTATTATTTTAAGGACGTGGTTGAGTAATAATCAAACAAATAATGATTTATTTAATTATTAATGAATTATTTAGTCAAATTTAGCAAGGAATAGTATTTAAATAAGGTTTAAATAATTATTCCTAGAAAATAATAAGATAAATAATAATTTATCTAATTAATTTTCCTGTTTTGGGTTAAATATGACTAGGAATATTAATTAAACTATTTTTTAACTAATTATTCCTTGAGGAAAATCAAATAAATGTGGATTTATTTAATATTTCCTCATGGGGTTTCCTTTTTAGACCATAAACAACTTAATAAAGGTGGTTTACTAAGTTATTTTTCATAGTGAAAGCAATTTTACTTAGGGTAAAATTGGTCTTACATGGTGTACTTAGGTCCATCTAATAGTGATAGGTTAGATGACCAAAAAAAGGTGTAACACTCTCTCTCTCTCCCCCCATCTCTCTACCCCCCTCTCTTTGTATCCTCCTGCACCCCCCCCACTACCTCTCTCTATCTCTCTCTTTCTCTCTCTCTTTGTCCCCCCCCCTCTCCCTCTCCCTACCTATCTCCTTGGCCCCCTCTCCCCCCGTTCTCTCTCTCTCCTCTCTCTCTCTCTATCGCTTTCTCTATCTCTATCTCTCCCCTCTCTCTCTCTCTCCCCCTCTCTCTCTTTTTCTCTCGGTCTCCCCCAACTCTCTCTTTCTCTCGCACTCTCACTCTCTCTCTCTCCCCCCTCTCTCTTTTCTCTCATCTCTCTCTCTCTCTCTCTCTCTCTCTCTCTCTCTCTCTCTCTCTCTCTCGCGCGCGCGCGCGCTCTTGCTCTCTCCTAACCCTCTCTCTATCTCCCCCTCGCTTTTTGCCTCTCTATGTCTCTCTCTCCTCTCTCTCTCTCTCTCTCTCTCTCTCTCCTTGCCTCCTTCTCTCTCTCTCTCTTTCTCACTTCATCCATCTATCTATCTCTCTCCCCTCCCCTATCTCTCTCTCTCTTTCTACCCCCCCTCTCTCTCGCTCTCTCTATATATCTCTATCTCTCTCTCTCTCCCACCCTCTCTCTCTCCCTATATCTCTCTCTCCCCAACCTCTCTCTCTCTCTATATATATATATATATCTCCCCCCTTCTCTCTCTCTCTCTCTCTCTCTCTCTCTCTCTCTCTCTTGCCTCTCTCTCCCTCTCCCTCTTCCTCTCTCTCTCTCTCTCTCTCTCTCTCTCTCTCTCTAGCTCCTCCCCCCTTTCTTTCTATCCCCCTCCATATATCTTTGTCACGCCCCTATCTCTCTCTCCCTCCCTCTCTCCCCCATGATCTCTCTCTCTCTCTCTCTCTCTCTCTCTCTCTCTCTCTGCCCCTCTCTGTCCCCCCCTCTCTCTCTTTCTGTATCTCTCTCTCTATCTGTCCCCCTCTCTATGTCTCTCTTTATATATCTCTCTCTCTATCTTGCGCCCTCCGATCTCTCTCTCTCTCTCTCTCTCTCCCCGTCTCTTTCTCTGGTCTCTCTCTTTCTCTCTCTCCCCCCTCCTTCTTTCTCTCTCTCTCTCTCTATCTCTGCCCCCCTCTCTCTATCTCCCCCTCACTTTGTCCCTCTCTTTGTCTCTCTCTCTCTCCTTTATCTCTGTGTTACATACACAAACACACACTCTCTCACTGTCTCTCTCTCTCTCTCTCTCTCCCCTCTATCTCTCTGTATGTATGTCTCTCTCTCTCTCTCTCCTCTCCCTCTCTAACCCTCTCTCTTTACCCTCCTTCCCCCTCCTCTCTCTCTCTCTCTCTCTCTCTCTCTCTCTCTCTCTCTCTCTCTCTGCATCTCTACCCACCCCCCCGCTCACTCTATCTCTCTCTCCCCCTCTCTCTCTCTCCCCCCATCACTCTCTCTCTTCCTCTCTCTATCTCTCTCTATCTCTATATCCTCCCTTATATCTCTCTCACACACACACAAAATCCCTCTCTCTCTCTCTTTGTCCCCCTATCTCTCTCTGTATTCCCCCCCCTCTTTCTCTCTCTCTCCTTTCCTCTCTCTCTCTCTCTCTCTCTCTCTCTCTCTCTCTCTCCCCTCCCCTATCTCTCTCTCTCTCTAACCCCCCACTCTCTCTCTCTCTACCCCCCACCCTCTCTATCTCTCTCTCTCTCTCTCTCCCCCTCCCTCTCTCTCTGTATGCCGCCCACTCTCCCCCCCCCCCGCCCCTCTCTCTCTCTTTGTCCCCTCCTCTCTCTCTCTCTCTCTCTCTCTCTCTCTTTCTCTCTCTCTCTCTCTATCTCTCTCTCTTTAACATATTATTACATATGAGCCAGATTATAGCAAAGGAAAAGCAGTGCCTGAAACATCCAATGATGACCTTAAAACATGTGAAACCCTAATGACCTAGTGGGAGGGTTCTTTGACCTGATCTTGACTAAAATTTGGCTTGGAGGCTTCAAGTGAAAATTAGAGTATTATCAAAAGTGTTGTATTGAAGATCCAAAATCCAATGTACTTGATTTATCTAAAGAGCCTACAGAGATAGTTTTGAGACCATCAATGCTTGAGGAACCTGGGGAACATGGGATTGAGTAGGCTATAGGAAACCCTAAATGTAAAGTGGAGTTTATGGACAAGGGAAAAATAGGCCAGTGAGGTTATAGGCAAGGAAGGAGGGTAAAAATTAGAGGTATAAGCTTATGAGGAGTTTGTAGGAGTAACCAGCTGACCATGAAATGGGAAACTGATAGAATAGTGAAAAAGTTTCTATAAGGATAATGAAGGTTGTGAGATTTCTGAAACTCACAATATTCAAGGAAGGTTGTTTTTAGAAATCTAGAACTAATCTATAATCATCTAAAGATAGTGAAAAATATTGATGACTAACAGTAGCTCCACTTGGGGAGGGAAACTCCTTTGAGGAGATGTCAAGAACCTCATATCTCAGATCTCTAATTTTGCAGATGAGGTGCCTTACATGCTTGCTGATTTACTCTTGTTCTTTCATTTTTCAAGGCTGATATTTGCTATTTTTCTTGGAAGCCATGATCTTACAATCTGAAAAAAACATGATTGCTTTAATATCAACCGTACCTACCCATCATACCTTTCCTAACATTTTTTCTTCACTTGGGTGCATTTGGATTGGAAAACCCTTGACATCAGTTTTTCTTTTGAAAGCATACAAACTATCTACTTCTACCCTTATAACTTCCAAGAGCTCAGATTAGACTGATGAACCCTTTTATTCTATACCTAATCTATTTATCTGTCAAGGTTATGCAGTTTGACATATCTTCATTCTCTAATCTACTAACATGAAATTCAAAACATGACCTAATCAAGGTTAAGCAATTTGATTGGCCTAGAGCTATGGAATTTTGGACAAGCTACACACAAGTTTATTTTGCAAAAAGGGTAAAACTAAAAAAATGAGTGTTGTGATTTGGAATTTGTTATGCATCCCTCTCTTTCTCTTTTGGTTCAAATTTGAGCTTTGGGAACCAAACATATTTTCCTAATCTAATTTACTGACAAGCCAAGTTTACATGGTTTGGAAAATCTTCTTTCATTAACCTATCAGTAGAAATTTAAAACATGTTCAATCATGATTAAGCTGTTGATCAACGATTTTCATTGATGTCGACCCGAGCAGCACCAGGGGCTAACCCAATATTGAATGGGAATTTTGACCTACCAAATTAATATATTCTGGGTCAATAATTCTTTTGATGGTTTCTACTTATCGAGATGTTTCCGTTGATATATGGCATGCCATGCAATTCTTCATAGTTTGAGAGATATTCATGTTTGAAGTTTGTACCCCCAGTTAGTGGGCTAAAACCCCATGGGGTTGGGGCATGGGTCATTTAAAAGTCATAATTAATATTTTTTAAGCTCCTAAAATCCCTCCCACATTTTCTTGTTGAAGCCCCTCTCAAATTAAGCATTTATATAAATTATGATCTTCATTTCCTCCTTAGGTAAGGGATTCAGCCATTTGAAACAGGTCATCGTGGAATTTTCGCTCTAAATTTTTTTCTACAAAGGTTCAGAAGATGAAATTTTTATGAGGCGAAGCCGAAATCCTAAGGAAGTTGCTGTAAAAAATTTAGATCAAGGTGCGCAATATTTTGGAGATATGATCTGTGGAAGGCAGGGTTTTTGTAGGCTCCTGAAATTCATCTCAAAGAAGTGACCTTGGTAAATTTGTCATAACTCTCTCTCTCAGTATCAGATTGGAATTCCATAAAAAGTGGTAGATATTCAACAGTATGTACTTTTCATTCTATCAATTTCAAAGCCAAATGAAGAAACAATGACACATGGCATGCCGTACAATTGCGCTCTGCTGAAACAGTCCATAATTAGGGCATTGTGAGAGATTAGGTATAACTCTCCCTTGAAGAATCCAAATTGGGTCAGACCTATGGAATTTTTTTTTTTGCTCCCTCGGGTCGTTTTTTCTTCTCTCAATCTTGATTCCTCTCTCTTGTTGGGCTCCTTTTATTTTATTTTATTTTATTAATTTGGTGTTGATTAGTATTTTTATTTTGTTTTTAATTTATATCTACACACACACACACACACACACACACACACACACACACACACATATATATTTAAATTTGTTTTATTTTTATTTATTTATTTTATTTATTTTTTATTTTTTATTTTTTAGATATTTTATTTTTATATTTTTATATTTTTATATTTTTAAATTATTTTTTAGATATTTTTATTTTTATATTTTATATTTTATATTTTTATTTTATATTTTTTATTTTTATTTATTTTTATTTATTATTTTTTTTAATATAATTATTTTTTATATATATTTTATTTTATTTATTTATTCTTTTTTAATTTTATTTTTTTTATTTTTTTATAGTATTATTTATTCATATTTTTTTCTTCTTTATTTTTTATTTTTTATTTTTTATTTTTTATTTTTTATTTTTATTTTTTTATTTATTATTATTATTATTATTATTATTTTATTTTTAAATTAAATTTTCGTCAAACTTTCCTCTTTAGTAATCTAAAATTATTGATTAATTGAGTATTTTTATTATTATTACCTATTTATTTATTAGATTTTAATAGAATTTATAATAAAAATATAATTAAATTTTGAATAATAGAATTAAAAATTAAAAATGAAACATTTTTCCCTATTCTAGTCAAACTAGCCGTTTTTTCCAACGGCTAGTTGTAGTTGTCCTGATCTACTTAAACGGGTCTCTTGATCAGATTTCTCATCTTGTCCTGATGATGAACCACACTAGCTGGTTCGAAACGCGTCGACAAAAAATTCGCTTATGTGATTTTCACTGAAAATTATTACACACGACTACCATAGGACCAAAAATTAGATATTGAGGATCTAAAATAACAAAGATACACTAGATTCAACATCGAGCTCCTAGAAGGAATGAAAAGGATAGATCATGTGTTGTCAAGGGTTGCAAAGGACCATAATTTCTACAGCAGAAAAGAAAAGCGAGGCGCAGCAGAGGGTAGCATGACAAGATCAGCAACCAAGGTGCATAACAGCAGTAAGAAGTTCATCATATGAAGTATTCAAGTGGGCAGCACTGCATACAATCATTTTAAAGGTATCATTGTACTTAGTCATTGTAAATACATTATTGTACAACTTGTACTAGTGTCTATCTGCCAAGGGTTGAAGAGGCAGTGTTGGGAGGTCTAGGATCATCATTAGGTGGTTGTGTCAAAGTTGGGGTTATGGTCTAGTATATATTCTTCTTCTATATCATTCTATTTCATTGTAAAGTGGACCATTTTCTCTGGTACGGGATTCCATTATTCTTTTATTCTTCTATAGGGTGGTAGGGTGGTGCTAGGGTGAGTTGTAGCTCATTGGGTGTTGGGGCATTCGTTCAGTTGACTACTGAAGAATATCGGGCATTGGAGTGTCCATCCAGTGGGAGCTAGAGAAGAATGCTTTTCTAGATTCTAAGAAGTTGGAGCTTTATTTTCAATTGGAGTTGATTATTAAAGAATTATTAGAAAAGAATTAGGTGGTTTTTGTGCCGGAGTGGGTTTCCACCTTAAAAACTGTGTGCATTTGTGTTCATCTTGTTTACTGCTATCATTGTACAAACACTGATAATAATTGAAGATTAACTAATGCTCTAATTGAAAGGAATATTGATTCACCCCCCCCCCCCCCAGTATTTCCATCAATTGGTATCAGAGCTTGGTTCCTTCAATAGTAGTTTAACAACTAGAAGGAGGTCATGGAGCATATCAAGAATGGTGTACCTCTATTCAATGAAAATAATTATGCACTCTGGAAAGGAAGAATGGAGATCTATCTCTTGGCACAAGGTTACGAAGTATGGGACACTGTTCAAAATGGATTTACATCAACTGCGGATGAACAAGGTAAGAAGAATTTGCTAAATGATGCAAAAGCAAAGAATATTATTATTAGTGGACCCATTGAATCTGCTTATCATAAGGTGTTGGGTTGTAAAACTGCCAAAAATGTACGGGACAAGCTTGAGAATATATATGCAGGTGACTCAAAGGTCAAAGAAGCAAAGCTTCAAATCTATAGAGCAAAATTTGAGCAACTCAGAATGAAAGAAGATTGCAACATTGCTGCATACTTCCAATACATTAATGAAATAACCAATACTTTGGAAGGATTGGGAGACCCAGTTGACGAGAATACTATTATACGGAAGATTATTAGAACGTTACCAAGGAGATTCAACCCAAAGGTATCGGTCTTAGAATACAGTGTAAATCTGGACAAACTCAGCAAAGAGGAATTACATGGAGTTCTCATAGCATATGAAATGAGACTTGATGAAGAAGAGGGTACTTCGCATCTAGAAACTATGTTCGTTTCATCTAAGAAAACCAATAAGGATAAACAAACTTCAATTGAAAAGACATGCACTTGCAAGTTTGAAGAAAAGGGAGATGATGAAGAAGGTCTTTCAGATGAAGAATATGCTTACTTCATGAGAAAACTAGAAATTGGTAAGGGACAATTCAAAGGTAAAATTCCATTGATATGTTTCAACTGTAATGAGGTTGGGCATTTTGCAGCAAAATTTCCAAACAAAAGTAATGGAAACTCAAAAGGAAATAAAGGCTTTAAGAAATTCAACAAGCAAGGATCCAAAAGGAACTTTCTCTCTAAAGAAGATAGCTCATCATCCAATGAAGACAATGACAGTGAAGAAGAAGCCAATGAGAGAGTATTGTTTATGGCCAAGCACAATAAGCCCAAGCACAATAAACAAGAGGTATCAAACAATGAAGAAGAAGGATGGATCATAGATGAATTTTGTGAGGAAGCAATCAAGCTTGTAAAAGATCTCAAGGCAGAGAAGATCCGTTCCAAAACTCTTGAAGAACAAGTTCAAGGTCTCAAAATTGAAGTTGAAGAACACAAATGCATTGAAGAGTCACTTCAAAAGAAGTTGGAAGAAAGCAACCAAGAAAGGGAAGAATTAGAAGCCGAAGTAGTCTTGTTGTGTGAGGAAGTGAAGAAAGGAAAACTATCCAAAACTATGCCAACAGCTCAAGGGCATTGGAAGAACTCATCAACAATCAACGATCTTACAATGACAAAACTGGCATCGGTTACAAAGAAGAAGAAGCAAGACCTTCTACAACAAAATACAATGAACCTATGAGATCTGACATGCATGTAGACTTCATTGGACAAGATTCACAAGAACAGCCTTGGAAGACAATTCCTTGACGAAAATTTCCATCCAGGTACCAACATATTTTTTATGGCTACTGTTATTCATGTGGAAAATTTGGTCATAAAGCTATAGAATGTCGCATGTACCCTAGGAAAAAATACAATTCCAGGAGATCTATCAAATATGAACCTCCCAGGGCTTAGCGAAACATCAATAGATTTGAACATTTAAGAAATAATATTGAATGTTACAAATGTCAAAACTTTGGACACATGGCCAAAGACTACAGACTTGAAAATCCTCCAGAAGAATATTCGAAGCCATAGAATGAACGAACATGGAAGAAGAAGAAGAATGATAATTGTTTTCTCGCTCTTAAGGCTCAAAAGAACAAAGATGTGTGGTATGCTGATAGCAGCTGCTCAACGCATATGACTGGAGATAGAAATAAATTTGTATCTCTGAAAGAGAAGAAGGATGGAATCGTGTCCTTTGGAAATGATGGATCTTCAAATGTTATAGGATTAGGTATTGTCAGTCTCAGAAGCAAATATGCTCTAGCCAAGAATGTTCTATTGATTGAAAACATGAATCACAATCTTCTCAGTGTTAGACAAATGTGTGATCAAGGACACACAATACTATTCTACTCCACGAAATGTGAAATCAGGAAAGGCATGTATGGTGAAATTGTGGCTATAGCAAGTTGAGCTCCAAACAACATATATGTTTTGGATGAAGAAACTAAAGCATGTCTAATAGCTAAAGAGGATGATACAATAATTGGTAGCAATAATGATAGACTAAGTAAGAAGTTTGCTACAAAGGTGCAAAGTGATTTTGAGATGTCTTTACTTGGTGAGCTAACATACTTCTTAGGGCTTCAAATATCTCAGCAAGAGAAAGGAATATTTATATTTCAAGCCAAGTACATCAAGGAAATGCTCAAGAAATTTAAAATGGAAGATTGCAAACCCATCCTTACTCCAATGGTAACAGGTTGCAAATTGAGCATAGACGACTCATATAAGGATGTGGATCAAAGGTTGTACAGATCTATGATTAGTAGTCTTCTATATGTAACAGCCTCTCAACCAGATGCTATGAAAGTAGTTGGAAAAGTAGCAAGATTCCAGGAAGCACCAAAAGAATCACATATTAAATATTCACTAGCATCGGAATATCTTTTCCAGAAGCTTGGGATTCCCCCAAGTTCTCATTAGATTTTCCTTTTTAGAATATAAACGAGGAGTGGAAGTGTGTACAAGTCTACAGGATGGTTGTGTTTCAGGGGGAGTTACCCTTTGCCATTTATGTCAAAGGGGGAGAGAATGTTGTAGGAAGAGGTGTCATGATCGCAGGGGGAGTACTTGTGTTGCCATCAATGCCAAAGGGGGAGATTGTTGATCAGCGGTTGTCATTGATGTCAACCCAAGCAGCACCAGGGGCTAACCCATTATTGAATGGGAATTTTGACCTACCAAATTAATATATTCTAGGTCAATAATTCTTTTGATGGTTTCTAATTATCAAGATGTTTCCGTTTATATATGGCACGCCATGTAATTCTTCACAGTTTGAGAGATATTCATGTTCGAAGTTTGTACCCCCAGTTAGTGGTCTAAAACCCCATGGGGTTGGGGCATGGGTCATTGAAAAGTCATAACTAATATTTTTTAATCTCCTAAAATTGCTACCATGTTCACTTTTTGAAGCCCCTCTCAACTTAAGAATTTATATAAATTATGATCTTCATTTCCTCCTTAGGTAAGGGATTCAGCCATCTGAAACAGGTCATCGTGGAATTTTCGCTCTAAATTTTTTTATATGAAGGTTCAGAAGCTGAAATTTTTATGAGGTGAAGCTGAAATCCTAAGGAATCTACTATAAAAATTTTAGATCAAGGTGCGCAACATTTTTGGAGATATGATCTGTGGAAGGCAGGGTTTTTGCAGGCTCCTGAAATTCATCTCAAAGAAATGACCTTGGTAAATTCGTCATAACTCTCTCTCTGAGTATCAGATTGGAATTCAATAAAAATTTTCAAATAATGCACAGTCTTTAATTTTTTCTCTATCAATTTCAAATACAAATGAAGAAATAGTGACACGTGGCATGTCGTACAAGTGCGCTCTGTTGAAACAGTCCATAATTAGGGCATTGTGAGAGATTGGGTATAACTCTCTCTTGAAGAATCCACATTGGTTCAGACCTGTGGCATTGAAAAGAAGACTCAGAGGAATACTATAGAACCAAAAATTAGATATTGAGGATCTAAAATAATAGAGATACACCAGATTCAATATCAAGCTCCTAGAAGGCAAGAAAAAGCTAGTTCATGTGTTGTCAAGGGTTGCAAATGACCATACTTTCTATGGCAGAAAATAAAAGCAAGGTGCAGTAGAGGGTAGCATGACAAAATAAGCAACCAAGATGCATAACAGTAGCAAGAAGTTCATCATATGAAGTCTTCAAGTGGGCAGCACTGCATACAATCATTGTAAAGGTATCATTGTACTTAGTCATTGTAAATACATTATTGTAAAAATTGTACTAGTGTCTATCTACCAAGGGTTGAAGAGGCAGTGTTGGGAGGTCTAGGATCATCATTAGGTGGTTGTGTCAAAGTTGGGGTTATGTTCTAGTATATATTATTCTTCTACATCATTCTATATCATTGTAAATTGGACCATTTTCCCTGGTACGGGAGTCCATTCTTCTTTATTCTTCTATAGGGTGGTAGGGTGGTGCTAGGGTGAGTTGTAGCTCATTGGGTGTTGGGGAATCCGTTCAGTTGACTACTGAGGAATATCGGGCATTGGAGCGTCCATCCAGTGGGAGCTAGAGAAGAATGATTTTCTAGATTCTAGGAAGTTGGAGCTTTATTTTCAATTGGAGTTGAATATTAAAGAATTATTAGAAAAGCATTAGGTGGTTTTTTTCCCAGAGTGGGTTTCCACCTTAAAAAATATGTGCATTTGTGTTCCTCTTGTTTGCTGCTATCATTGTACAAAAACTGATAATAATTGAAGATTAAATAATGCTCTAATTGAAAGGAATATTGATTCACCCCCCCAGTATTTCCAACATAAGTTGTATGACTGAACAAGATTTTCTTTTCTTCAAAATTAGTGGCATTTGATGTTGCACACTTTCAGACATATTCTTTTTTGGTATGGGGTTGTACCTTTTATTTAAACCTACCCTCTTTTTCTTCTTTTCTTTGTTTTTTTGTTTCATTTTTCTGATCTTTCATCAAGAAATGTTACGTACAATGAATAAAACTTCAAACTAGGAAATTTTAACAAAAATAGTGCTTAAGCATCCTGCCATTTAAAGGACCTCCAAATAGCTCTATTCCATCCAGTTCTTGTAGGAAGAAATCATTTTTACCTCTAACTGAATGAATGATGTATGGACCTTTCATATATTTTCAAATTTTCCATGCTTGCCTTTGTCCTCTCTTCTTGAATCCCACTTCAACACTTTGTCTCCAATATGGAAATCATTGGCTTTAGTCCTTCTATCAAAGATCTTCTTAATGTTCTCTTGAACTGTTTGTGTTATGTTGTAAACTTATTCCCTTTATTTCTGCAATTGAATGGTTTGGTTCAGCCTCCTTTGCATATCATTCTCTTCTGATTGTACCTCTTAGAGGAGCTTCATCACTGGAACTCCCAAGGATGTTGGAAAAACTACATCCATGCCATACACTAGTTGATAGGGAGACATGTTAATTAATTTTTTGCTTGTTAATCTATTTGCCCATAGTGCATGCACTAATTTGCTATGCCATTAATTTTTGTTCTCTTCCAACCAATTCTTAATGATGTTCACCAAACTTTTGTTAGAGGATTCAACCAACCCATTACCTTGAGGGTAATAATCTATAGAATTCCCTAGTGTGATGTGATACTTCTAGCAAATGTCCACCATTCTCTTGGACTTAAATGCAACAGCATTATTGGTCATGATTTTTCTTGGACAGCCAAATCTGGACAGGATATTGGTTTCAAGAAATTTGATGATTACTGAGTAAGTGGCATTCCTTGAAGGGATGGATTCTATCCATTTGGTGAAATAGTCAGTTGAAGTGAGGATCCATTTGTGTTGGGAAGATGAGTCAGGATGGATTTCTCCAAATAAATCTAAACCCCATTGTTGAAAAGGAGTTTCAACACTAATAGGATGAAAAGGCAAAGGCAATAGTTTTCTCTTTCCATCAAAGATTTGGCATTTATGGCATGCCATTACTAGCTCGTGGATATCATGGAAAAGAGTGGGAAAATAGAAACCAACTCTAAGGATTTTGTTGGCAGTGGTTTTCTAATAGAAATGACCTCCACATTATCCTTCATGAAACTCATGGATGATTCTATCTACATCATCTTCCAGTAAACATCTAAGCAAGATACTAACATAATTTTTCGAATACAAAAATTTATCTAGAATGCAGAAATTTACAACCTTTAGTTTCAAGAATCTAGCTTTTATTTTTGTAATATTCCTACTTAGCCCAAGCTAAGAGGAATATACAATTTTGTTTCATTTTCTGTTGATTGAATAAATGAATCAAGCATGACATGTAAAACTCCTGAAAACAATGAATAAATCCATGCCTATGTGAACAAAGACAAATCTGGGCCATGTAAAATAAACACTTGCAGGTGTGAATGGGTTTGAACTATGAGACTGGGTCAACCTTGACCAAATCCATAGCACATTCTAGATGCAATGTACCTCATGGATGCACAACGCAGTTCTATATGGAGGATCCACATGTGAAAGGAGCTAACTCATTGAAGTGGTTTAGGGTTTGACAAGGCTTTTATCTTATAAAAGGAAGAGGAAAGCAACATGAGAGAGTTATTGATTGTACATATTTATCAGTATATTTTTTTTTCAGACATATACCATTCTCTGCTATTTAGCTGAGAATAGTGCTGCTTAGCACTTGGGTGTTCCTATGGGGGAATCCCACTTCTTCCATTGAGGATTTATTGGAAGAGTCTTGTTGATCTGATCCACTATCAGGAATTTTTCCAAGCTCATCTTCCAACTACAATGCAGATCTTATTGAGGGTTTAGTTGTTCTTGGAAGCTGTAGCAAGTGGAGGCTAGATCTTCTCAGATCTACGCCATTTCAAGGCCTCCTTTCACTGGGAAAGTCTTCTATCCCATGGGCAAGAGAGTTCTGAACATTTGGAGCTAATATTTCATATCTCGGCATCAGGCCAATTCAATGTTTCAAGCTACAGTGCAGTTTCCCTTCCAAGACTGCGTTATTTTCAAGGAGGAAATTGCAGGGTGTTTTGACCCACTTTTTGAGGAGAGATCTCTGGTGCTGGGGCTTTTCCCTTCACATTGGTGATCGATGGATTAGCTTGTTGATACATGTTCTATATAGATCTGATCTGCTTTTATTGTAAACATCTTTAGAAATTTCTGAATAATATTTCAGATCTGCTACTTTAGTCTCAGATCTACTCTCTGTATTACATGATTTGATCAAAACCCCAAGGGGATCTTGTAAAGGAGCTTTTCTAGTGTACAGATATGAAATGGATCTGATATTTTGTACATAGATCTGCTCTAGATCTAAAGTGTAATATACAGCTGCTGCAGCTCTTATAAAAATGTTGTTAAGCTATTTTGTAGTCAATACATGTGTTGTGGCCCTCTTTCTTGAAGAGTTTCTTCTATTTTGTCTTCTACATTCTATTGTATACTATAAGGGCATCATTATGGATCTTATTTTCTACTGTTTATATAAAATTTAATCCTTATTATTGGTCTCCTGCTCATGCTCTCAAAACTGCATTATTTCTGAAGCAGTTTGTTGCACATAGCTACATCCCTTCTCTTTGGGTGTTTTCTAGCTATACTAGGTGGTGGGAGGTTTGTTTACCTCACCTAGTTTGATTTGTTTTTTCTCTCCTTTTGGTTCTATACACTAGATCCACTGATCTAAGGGATCCAGGAGCTAAAAACTCATCTCATTGCATAGATTTCTTAGGAGTGTGTTATTTTAGCAGGCTTTGCTGTGCATTCCCATTTTGGGATATTAAAGTGGCATCAAAGCATCCATATTGGCTCAGCCTATGAGTTTCAGCCAAATAAGATAGAATAAGATCAAGATGATGAAGAGAATGAGCTTACTCTCATCAATTTTTAGATCCAGAAAAGACCTCTCCAAGGAGTTTAAGAAGGTGGAAGAAGGAGAAGAGGAAGGACCATGCACTTCCTACTCTCACAAAGAAGAAGAAAAGAAGCATGGAAGACACTTGGATCATCAAATACTGAGTGAGTACCTTGTTGAGTAAAAGTCTCAACCTAGAGCCTTCAAGGAAACTCTAGTCTTCCCACAGTTCATTCAACTGGAGGAGGGGAGGAGACCCTGCAGCAAGGGAGAAATCTAGGGCAATAGGTTTCTATTGTCCACTTTTGATGGGACATATATAGCCAAATATTGGGCAAGAAGACTCAGTGCATTCTTCCTACTACATCCAGTGGTAGAGAAAGAATCAGTGGAGATTGCAGTGCTGCACCTGAAGGGTGAAGCAAGAAATTGGTGGTTTAGCCATGTGAGCATGCAAAAGTATCTTCTCTTGCAGATTTCACTCAAAGGGTGATCAAGAGATTTGATCAAGAGAAATTCAAGGAAGAGAAGTCCTAACCATCTCTTGAGGAGATTTGTATCAGCATTGTCGCAACCTTGGAGGAGTAGCCTTCAACATCAGTAGTTGAGGGAGCCAACATGGTAGAAGAAGGAAATCTTGTAGCCATACAAGATGTTCCCAAAGCCCATCATGGTATGATTGAGTTTCCACTTTCTATTATTGCAGAAAATATTTTAGGAGGTTGTGGAAACCTTTTGTTGCATGACCTAGAATCATCACTTACTACTAATCTAGAGCAGTAGAGTTGCACTGTGCAGTCCAAGAGCAGCAGTGAAGAAAGAAGGACCCATTCCTTATGGGAGCAATCAGATTTCAACTTCATTCAGGGATAAATGAAGACAAGGGGTAGACATCCTAAGATGAGAAACCTCTTCTCCTCTCTAGATGACACTTTCTCAATGAGCATGCCACAGCTCAAAGAGAGACTTCTACTTGCAGCAAATCCAAGACCCCACTAGTTTTGGAAAGCCATGCATGAGGAGGAGGTCTCATCAGGAGATCCCATGGAAGGTGCACTTCAACATTCCATGAAGTGAAAAGTTCTTCAAAGATTCGAGGAGGTTGGTGTCCTACAATGGGAGGATACCAAGTGTTTGCATAATGAGGTCCATGATCCATCGGTGGATGAATGGATGTGGATGATAAACAAGAAGCTTGAAAGCTACTTGCAGATCTATGACACTAGGCAGTAGGAGGCATGGCTACGCTGGCTACTCTTGAAAGATTTTTGCCATCATCCTCTTTCTAAGGGTATGTGGGGGAAAGATGTGTGGCAGGATGCTTGCATCATTTGGCAGCAAGGAGTATGGACACATTGTGTTGATACGAAATTCTTCATGTCAATCACCATTTTTTCACCACATGATTTACATGATGGAGGTAGGGGGAGGTGGTAAATTTTTTTGTTGCTTTGGATGTTCTTGGTAGAGCAAGAGAAAATTTGCTCTAACACTTTTCATGATGTTGCAGGAGTAGGAGATGGAAATATCATGGTGAAAAGGGTCTACTCTTTAGCCTTGGATGATCTAGTACTTACACTGTGGAAGGAGCTTCTTGTTTGTAGCAACACTATGGAATATGTCTTTGGCAATGAACATGTCAAAGAATAGAGCTATGTATTAGCAAGAGCCTATTTTCATAGGCCAACAATGCTGTCACTCTGGAGCATGGATTTATGGATGGAGTGTCCCTAGGATCATTCCACTCTTGATGCACTTGATAGGCAAGGAGGAGGTGAGAAAGATGGAGTAATGGATGGAGACATCTATTGCTGTGATGTGTTCTTCTTGGCTTGGATTTCCAAGTACATAAGGAAGGATCTTCATGCAACACATGATTCATTTCTCTTCATGAGAGTATGTCATATCATTATGGAGAATTTGTTCATGGATCCTATCATGACCTTACTTTTAGTATATGGTAAGTATCTTGTTGTTTCATTTAGTGATATGCATACTCTTACCGTTTCTATGCAATGCATTATTCCACAATAGGGCAAGATTTTCATTGAGATCCATGATCAACAATGGGCCAGAATGTATGATGGAGAAAACCATCTCTTATATGGCCATGGGAAAGTTTTGTATTACTTAATATATGTTCATTTGTTGTATAGAGACATATACTATTCATTAGTAAATGAAATAACATACATAGACCACCATGTATTCAACAACCACTTGCCTTGTAATTTTCTTAAGCTGCAGTTGGAAAAACTGTGTTGTAGCTTCATGGGAGATTGTTGGTACCTTCCTACACCATATTAAGCCTTCAATATTTCCTTCTTCTTGATGCTAATAATGGTTCCAATTGCTGATATTGATCTTGCTTTTGTGGGGGGCATGATTGGAGAGGAAACACATGGGTTAGATGTGTTCTTGTGGGAAGAGGATTCCCACATTTTCTGCATTTCATGTTCTAATGGGAACATGAGAGGAGATATGGCCACCACGGCCAAAAAATGGTTTCTTTATGAGGTGGGCCATGAGTTTGATGAGATGCCATATGGTGATGATTTCCCATCCATCACATATGGAATGGTTTGGGCCAGCTTGATTCACATTATTGGATAGGAGACCTTTAGAGATCTAGTCTTCATCTTGCCTCTTGAAGGCAAAATTATTACAGCCCAGGATCAAACAACACTCCACACTTATCTTAAGTGGAGAGGAGGAAAAAGTGGGGTAGGCACCTATGTCTACCATGTTCATTTTTTCAGCTCACCTACATTGCATGAACTTGCGGTGGAGGAAAATTTTCTAGAGTTGCCATGTTGGGAGGTGACTCATTTCGTATGGATGGTTGCTTGGGGAAAGAAGTTTTCCTAATACATTTCAGTTCTATCTTTGAATTTTCTTGAGGAAAAGAAAAATTTTGGAGGGGAGGACTATAATATTCCTACTTAGCCCAAGCTAAGAGGACTATAAAATTTTGTTTCTTTTTCCGTTGATTGAATAAATGAATCAAGGAGGACATGTAAAACTCCTCAAAACAATGAATAAATCCATGCCTATGTGAATAAAGACAAATTTGGGCCATGTAAAATAAACACTTTCACGTGTGAATGGTTTTAAACTATGAGACTGGGTCAACCTTGACCAAATCCACAACGCAGTCTAGATGCAATGTACCTCATGGATGCACAAAGCAGTTCTAGATGGAGGCTCCACATGTGAAAGGAGTTAACTCATTGAAGTGGTTTAGGGTTTGACAATGATTTTATCTTATAAAAGGAAGAAGAGAGCAGCATGAGAGGGTTGATGACTATCATTTTCTGAATATATTGTTTTCTTAGACATATATCATTCTCTGGCTGTTTAGCTGAGAATAATGCTATTTAGCATTGGGTGTTCCTGAGTGGGAATCCCACCTCCTTCCTAGAGTAGCTCTTAGAGGAGCCTTGTTTGTCTTGTCCACTATATAGCATTTGGCCAAGCTTCATCTTGCACCTACAATGCTGATCCTGTTTAGGATTGGGTTGTCCTTGTTAGCTGCAGCAAGTGGAGGATAGATATCTTCATATCTATGCATCTCTAGCACCCCTTTTCACTGGGAAAGTCTTCTATCCATTTGACAAGAGTGTTCTAGATCATTGGAGCTTCAAATCTAGATATTGGCATGAGGAAAAATCCTACTTAGATTTTACAACATAGTCCCTTTTGCAGTACCACATTATTTGCAAGAGCAGAGTTACAGGGAGTTTTGGCATCATCTTGGAGGAGAGATATCTAGTGATTGGATCCTTCCTTTCACTGTGGTGATCCATGGATTGGCTATCCAATCCATGTTTGTTTTAGATATGATCTTCTTTACATCATATATTTCAGATTTTTCTGAATATTACTGCAGGCATGTAACTTAGATCTCATATCTACTCTTGTACTCTCATGTTTTGCTGAGATCCCCAAGGGGAGTGTACAAAAGAGCCTTTCTTGTATACATATCTAAAATAGATCTATAATTTTGTATAAATATCTTCTCTATATCTGAGTTGTAACATACTACTGCTTCAACAAATGAAAATAACACTGTCAAGCTTATTTAGACATTTCTTGTGGTTAGGGCACCTCATTTTGAGGGTTTATTCTTGTATAGCCTTCTCATTTCTGTTATACATTATATAAGATCTATTGTAAATCTAATTTACTATTTTATAAGCTATATTTGAGCTACCATATTGATCTCCTGCAAATATTGGGTTGAAATATGTTATTTTCCAACAGTGTTATTTTTGTATTGCTACAGTCCCTTCTTTGGGCATTTTCTAGTTGCACTAGGTGTGGGGAGACCTGTTTAACCCACCTATGAGGATCTGTTTTTGAATCCCTCTTGGATTCAGGTCTTATATTGTTAGATCTAAGGGATACAAGTGCTGGTTTCCAATCCTGTAGCATACATTCCTAAAAAATGCGTTTTTCAGGCATGCCTTGTTAGTAGTCCCAATTTTTGGATATTACAGTTTTGGAAAAATCAGGAGAAGAATTTAGATTAAAAAGCACATATAATATATTATCATAATAGAGTGAGTTTATAAATTCTTCTTCAATGGGTGGAGACACTAGTTCCTCTTTTTCGTCGAAGGAATGTATCATTTTTATGTCTAATGATTAAAATTTTGCTTCAACCATGAGTTTGGAAAGTCCTTGTCCTTTGATCAGTTTAGTGGGCCTGATTTCTAGATCATATTCTATGATGACAGCAATCCACTTATCACTTCTACCATCAGGATCTTGATTTAGTATGTGCTTGACAATTGTATGTTGAACAAAAGCAATGACATGTGAATGCAAGATGTAAACTCTGAAATCTTTTAATGCTTTGATTAAGGAAAAGGCTTGTTTCTCCATGATATATTTCAGAGGTGCATCTTTGAGTGCCTTGATGAAGAAAGCTATGGGTTTTTACTATCCCATCATGTTCTTTTGTAGCAATACTGCAGCAATTGTGTGTTCGGATGCAAATGAGAAGATGAAGAAATCCTTGGTCAAGTCAGGGCTAATTAGAACTGGTGTTTGGGTAAGTTCTTGTTTTACTAGTTCAAATGATTGCTTTTATTCTATGGTCCATTTGACTCCTATTTATTTTTTGAGCATGTTTGTAATGTTTCTTAGGAGTTTAGCCAGGTTTGGTATGAACCTTCTTATGAAGTTTATCTTTCCAATGAAATATTGTAGCTCTTTGATGTTTCCAAGGTGGCTGATATGAAATATACCTTCAATCATTTTGGGGTTTATCTCGATTCCGTCTTCAGATATGGTGTGGCCTAGAATTTTTCCTTCTTGGAGGTCAAACAAAGTTTTCTTAGGATTCAAAGATAAACCATACTTTCTACACTTTTCAAATACTTTTCTTAAGTGAGCTAGGTGTTTTTAATCGGTTTTTTAGTAAACAATGATGTCATCAAGGTATATCACAATGAAGTAGCCTATTACTTTGGAAAAAGAAATTTCCATGGCTCTTTTGGAACTGGCCCCGGCATTCATTAACCCAAAAGGCATTTTGACATACATGAAGGTGCCCCAGGGTGTTGTGAAGGTTGTTTTGTGTTGATCATATGGGTGTACTAGCACCTTATTATACCTTGAAAAACCATAAAGAAATGACATTTTTAGAGCCTACTACCCTTTGCAGTATATGATTCATCTTAGGTAAAGGGTAGTTTTCTTTTAGGGAGGCTTTGTTTAAATTTATAAAGTCTATGCATAGCCTAATATCCCTTGTTTTATTTCTCACTGACACAAGGTTTGAGACCCATTTTGAGTATCTGAGTGGGACTATGATTCTGGCATCATACATCTTCTTTATTTCCTTCTCAACTAGAGGCACTAGGACAGGGTTTATTCTTCTCAATTTCTTCTTGAATGGTTTCTGGTTTTCTTTGAGAGGAATCTTATGCTAAATGATGTTTGTATCATAGGACTAAGTCCTCATAACCCCATGCAAAAACATCCTTAAATTCTTTGATAATATAAATGTATTTATTTTTTATGTGAGGTGGAAAATTTTTGGACAACTTCATCATTTTCGGTTCTTCTACACTGCTTATGTTGCATTCTTCTACATCAGTTTCGGTGGATCCCATTTTTGGATTCCTAGCAACATCATTGAAATCAAATAGCTCTTCTAAGGGGACAAGATCTTTGGAAATAGATTATATTTTCATTTCAATACCTCAAGGTCCTTTTGATTTGGATCTTCAAATAATTTTTCCTCAAGAGGGTGTTCTAGCAGATTTATATTAGTAGTACAAGGCAACTCTGTTGTGTGTGTTTGTCCTTCAACAAAACAATCCTCTTGATGGTTTAAGTCTGATTTTGGAATCTCAAATTCATTTTTGGATTGTAGGAAGTCTTCAATCTGTTTTTCACCTTCAAATACTTGCCAATAATATATGTTATTCAAGACTATAGGTATATTTTTTACCTTTACCATATATTTTTCATTGGCATGAGGTAGTTGGCAAGTGCTAGCAACAAAGGCTAGTTCATTTGCAAGGCTATTTTGAGTTCTTGGAACAAAGGTGAGTTCATATTTTTCGAATGTTTTGAGGAGGTCTAAGGCAACATTCCTATATTCTCTTAGCCTAGGATTCTTGGCTGAATATTCTCCTTTGATTTTCCTAACGATTAGCTCGAAATATCCTTGAATAGAAATCCTCTTAGCTCCTATGTTTTTCAACCATTGTAACCCTAAGAGAAGGGCTTCATACTCTGCAATATTGTTTTTACAAGGAAAATCTAGCTTTTAAGAGTGACCTTCATTGGTGTTGTGTATCCAAACACCTGCTCCTGAACCGGATTTTCCATAAGAGCCATCAAAGCTCATTGTCCAATGTGGTTCAAGTTCAGATTCACCATTATGTTGTTGTTCATGGCTACTAGGGTTTCGGTTGTCATGTTCTTCATTTTGTGTTTAGTTTGACTATTCTGACAGGTCTTGCTCTTGCTCTTTTTCATTTACTTTTTCATTAATGTCATCTTCATTGTACAAGATAAATGAGTCAAGGTCTGAATGGATAGAATAGAGAGGGGTGTTTTTTGGCCTATCTTGGTTGCTTGCCATGTATTTTATGTGAGATTCTTTGTATAGTCTTCGTGTTTGGTTAAAGAATGGAATGGTAGCATATGTCATTTTAATTTGGAGGTTTCCTTGGAGTTTGGCTCCCCATGATCTAGATAAAATCATGGCATACTTCAAGGGAATTTCAGCCACTACAATGTCCATGACTAGGCTCTTGGCTGGTATTTGTGCTAGATTGACACATATATCCTTGATCAGGCCTAGGCATTTGAATCTACTTGAGTCAAAAGAGTATAAGTCTTTGTATGGTTTGGTTATTTCGAGGCCTAATCTCTCCATCACTTCCTTTGGCATGAAGTTATGTGAAGCACCAGAATCTAGCATGGTATTGTGTAGGATTTTGTCATGAAAGTTCAAACTGACATAGAATGGAGGGACAACTCCATCTTGGAATTTTCCCTCTACCTCAGGTCCAAACAGTAGTTCGCGCTTGTCATCAGTCAAATTTAGAGTGTCAGTGTCATTTCCTATGTTGAAAGCCTTCAAAACTTGAGACCTATATACATCTTGAGATACTAGTTTAGTAAGAGGTATGGCTATTTTGATCTTGGAAATCTCACCATTAATACTGAATCGTGTTTGTGTTCTTCGTATATTTACATCATTTTGATCATACATGGTCTTTTCAGCAACTTTAATTTGCTTATTTTTATTTGGCATCTCACTTAAAGCAGTTTTTTAAGGGCCACTAGTTGATGTACTAGGGCAGCTTTGGTCACCATTATGTTGGTTGGTTTTGTCTTTTCTCTAATTAGGAGTCTTAGCCATTATGTTGTTTTTTTCTGCTGTCTTTTTAGCATAAATTTCTGGTTTGTTCCTCCTATGGGTGTCCTGAGTTTTCCTACTTAAGATTTCATACTACCTATGAAACTCCATGATAGCATTCTCAAATCCTAGTTTGTACTCTTCAAAATCCTCATATGTTCTTTCAGTTTGGTTTGAGGAGAACAGGCCTTGTTTTTCTTCTGTGAGAAAAACAACATCTTCACTATTAGAGCCTATTAAATTCACATGGTTTTCTTCCAGCTCTTCAGTCTCTCTTTCCTCTTCATCTACATAGTTTTCTTGGAAAGGAGGCCTGATTTGTTGGTCATTATCTCTTTGTTTGATTTGAGGAGGATCTCTTCTAAAGTTTTGGTTTCTATTTCTGTTTTTAGGATTTGCTTGGTTTTCCCTAGGGGGTTCTCTTTCATTCAAGTCGATTCTCTCCATCATTATTTCCATTGTCCTAACTAGATTTTCAATTTTAGCATCAGATGTGGAGGCTATAGTTTCCTCTTTATATGTAACCTTCTTCTCTACTCTTAATCTAGCCCATTTAGCATTTAAGTTGGCTTCTACACTTACTACTCCTCTTTGCATGTATTCTAAGGTTAGGGGATCTCTTTCTCTTAATTGATAATACATGTATGGATCAAATCCATCCAGAAATTTCACTAAGGCTAAACCTTGTGGGGGTTTCATGTGGGGAGGGAGTGCATTGTATACACTATTGAGCCTAGTGCAATAGTCTTTGACACTTTCCCCTACATTGCTCTTAAGGTTATCATACTCTGATAGGACTTGAAGATGATTTTAATTAGTCCCCCACTTGTTTATGAATATTTGACTAAGGGAAGGGAGGTCATGAATGTTGTTAGAAGTTAATTTTTTAAAACATTTATTTGCTTCGCCTCCTAAAATTTGGGAAAACATTCTCATTTTTATGGTCTCCTCCTCTATTTCTTGGTATTAAAAAGCATCATTCATCTTGTCTACATGATGTTGGGAAGTGGTAGAATCAGCTCCACTAAAGTGATGGATTTTATATTGGTAGTCTTGTGGCATAGGCAGTAAAGGTTGTGGTAGTACCAGGGGGGGCATACCATGCTACCATGATTTGAGGTAAAGAAAACCAAGGAGGGTTTATATGAGAGAAGGTGGAGGATGAAATGGATTGGTTTGCACAGTGGATGTATGAGTGGGTGCGGTGGATGTAATTGGACCAGCTAGTTGATTTTGAGTAGATTTGGCATGAAAGGAGCCAAAGTATTAGAGAAGCTGAAAATCAGGAGGAGTGGAAGGAGAGGCTTCTCTGCTAGGACTTTGTTGTATGCTGGTGGGTTCAAGGCTTGTCTCATCCATCCTACTTTGAGACTTAGTTCTGAATGGCTTTCTTCTATGGTGTAATTCAAATTGGGTTTCTTGCAAGGATGTGATATTTTCAAGGACATAACTTGCTTTATGAATTGGTCTAACAATAGTTGAATCTTCAGTCCTACAAGTTTTCCATAAGATTATTTCTAGGTCATCAACTATGGTAGGAGGGTTTGGGTCAAGGTGAGATCTGGTGATGATAATTTGTGAAGCCAGATTTTAGACCCACAACATAGAAAGGATGAAAGTTTATGAGAGTTTTTAAAACATACCTATCTATGCGAATACTAAATTCACACAATATGTGACTAGGATTTATAGTGTTAGGACTAATTGATACATTCCCAGGGGAGTCTGTGAGAAATAGTGGGGTCAACAGGGATATTAAAGACTAGTGGAGTCACCAGGTGGATGATGCTAAGTGTTTTGAATATGTACTTGTTATCCACCATCAACAAATAAATACCAATCTAAAGATGTTTTTTGGGTTTTTTGAGTTCTTTATATAACACTAATATTTTTAATGTGTGTTCCCTAGTATGTTCGCCATGATTCTAGTATCACAAATCAACCGGATATCATTCTCAGCTAACACTTGATTTATATAAGTTTGACAGGGGATTTTTGAGTTCTTAAGGAATATTTAAGTTGTTACTTACTCAGTCCCCAGTGGAGTCACCATTATGTTAGGTCCCTATAATTTTTCAGATTGGCAAGACCAAATGTACAAGGGTAAAATCAAACCAACTTTGGAGTCATAGGACCTAGCCTTCTTGGACTCAGAGAGGGCTCTCTCTATATTTGTGTAAAAGATGCAACTTGTTTGTTTTAGGATGCTGATTTTAGGCTAGTTAAATTGATAGGGTTTGTTTTTTTTGTTATGTTTGGTTGGGTTGGTTGTCAAGAAGAACAGATAGAGTAAGGGAAACTTAAACCATTGGGCTATGGAGTCTGCAAAAGTTCTTGAAAAGTAAAAAAATAGGTCAAGGGTGTTTCATAGGGAAAGTTAACAAAGCCAAATGTATCTAAATAGGTTTAGTGAGTGTGAAATGAACATTAAGTTGTGAATGTAGTATATTTAAAGAGCAGTTAAGAATCCTTTAACATAAACTATAACAAGTAGATTATATAAGAGTATTATGCATCAAGAAAGAATCAAAGGACAGGGCACACCATAAAATTATTTGACCTAGCTCTATCAAGTAAACTTTAAAACAACCATCCAGAAAACCCTAGAGAACAGGGAACTCCTAACTTCTCTAGCTATCTACCTTTAGAGAAAGAAAACATTCAAGATAGCACATAAGTAATGATTAAAGAGCAAGGAACTCCTAAATTCATTAATAAAATGGTAAATACCTTTAAAGTAACCATTTCAAGATAGACTAAAGGATGGGGCATACCATAAACTTCTTTAGCCTAAACCCTAATAGGAAAACTTCAAAGAAAAGCCTAGAAAACAATGATTCAAGCTACACCAAAGGATAGGGCATACCATAAACTTCTTTGGCTTGAATCTATTTAATAATTTTGAAGAAAAAAAATCTAAGTGGAATTAAAGAGAAATGAATAATTCTTCAATCAGACCCAACATAGGAAAACATTTGAGCAATAGAAGCAGATAGACCTAAGGTACCTCTAATGGCATATCTTAGCCTAAAATTTTTGTTCTAATGCAAGAGAAAAGATGGAACAATATGAGAAAATAAGGAAACAATAACTATAATAGAGAAACATCACCATTAACCAGGTTCATGAATCCTATGAAGGTGCTTTCTCCATTGATTCTTAGACCAAAAACAATCACACAACTCCAAACCCAATTTCTTCACAACTCCAAGTCTATGTATTCATCTCAATAAACAACCAACAATAAAAATGAAGCCTCCATGCAGTATTTAACTTGTAAAGGAGGATAAAAACCCTATCTAGGGTTCCAAAATGTCTTTAATTACACATTTAATTCATTTTTTTCCTATGAGACCATGCAAAGCCTAAGGCACAAATATCCCAAACTCATAAATGCAAAAATAACTCCTAACAATAACTCGTGAACTAATTTTGGAGATATTTGCTTATTAAGCATTTTAAATATATTTTTCATTTACTCATTGTGTCTTTTGTTGAATTTCTAGCGAGGGAAAATCGCCAACATTCAAGGGCACAATGCCAGGCCAAGGGCGCATCGCCAAATTTGGAAAACTCACTTGTTTCACAACTAATATTTGGAGGTCTTCTCGATGTCCAAATGAGCTCCATGATAGCTCATTGGAAATCCTGTCGTGTCTAGTTTCCAAATATGCATTTGGTTTTTATATTGGTGCCCATTTCCCTTCTCATAAATCCATTCTTCCAAGACTGCTTAGGACACAGCACCAGTGCTGAAAACAGGGCAGAAAGGTGATTTTTTGCTTGTTTTTTTCGCTTTTGAGGGGCCATTTATGATCTAAATGACTTGAAACTTTCTAAGGGTGATGTCCTTGGCCTAAGGATCATGAAAATGTAAATTTTTCCTCAATTGGGTGCCCCAAAAATGAGAACAACACCAGTGGTCCTGCATGTTTGGCCCTTCTTTCTGCAAGAAAAACAATCAAAATTTCAAAAACTCAAAAATATGCCAAAATTGGATTTTAACTTTCCAATCATCTTTGGGAAGCTTGAAGGGATACATCAGCAATGATATTGAGATTTTCTTTCTCCTTTGCCTCTTTTAGGAATTGAATCTTTGCAAGGGCTATTTTGAGCTTGGTCCTTGCAATTTTGTTCCTTATGGCATAATGCTTTACCATCTTGTTCCGTATGTTAATGTTCCTTTGTGCCTTCTCAACTCGATCCTCTAGGTCCACATTGGCTCTCTATAGCCAATATTCCCTGTCATAGCTGATCTACATGGCGAGCAGCTCACTTGGAGTGAGTTTCTTTGCTAATGTTGTCTCTTGCTCTCTCTCCTTGGTGAAAGCCTTTTTCAAACCAATTTTCCTTGGCCTCTTCCTAGGAATTTCTTCTTCCTCATCCTCACTATCATCAAGAGCTCCCAAGATTTCATCTAGATTTTCCTTGGCCTTTCCAGCCTCTTTCCGAGCTCTGATAGCTCTGACCTGATAGATGGCTTTCTCTGCCTCTAATTGTTGGTTTTCTACCTCAAGGAAGTTGATCACATTTTTAGCCCTACCAATATGGGCTTGTAGATATCTAATCTAGGCATCCTTGCTCTTGAGCAACATGTTTGTGATACTATCCTCATTCTCATCATCACTGTCAAGGTGAACTAGCTGAAATTCTTGTTCAGTTTCATGCTTGTCTTCCTCATCATCATCAATGACCTTCTCCTTACCTTTTTCAAGATGTTTTGTTGATGTAGAAGGAATGGCCCCTTGCCTCTTAAGGGCAGCAAACACATGCCTATTTCCTCTTTGATAGGTAAAAGGAAAAATTTCTATGTCAACCATCTCAGTGTCATCTGTCTCATTGCCATCTGCCTCACTGTTTTCTTCACTTCTTGATGATGTGTCATCATGAGATGAGGGTGAAGGATTGTGAAAGGGTGATGAAGGAGGATTATCATGGGGTGAAGGAATGTGAGTAAGTGTAGATGTAGGAAAATTGGGAGGTTATGGAGGAATGGATGTGGGAGGATGGGGTGATGAAGGGACATTTTTTTCATGATGGCTTTATGGAGTAGTGAGCACCTCATGGGAAATTAAGGTGTCCCATGGAATGCCTTTTTGCTGTAGTTGCTGCATAACAACCATCTTGATCAAATAATGATGGAAAATACTTTTCATCTGCTAAGGATAGTCTCTCCTTTTTACAATATAGGACATTTCATCAAAGCTTTTGTAAAGGTAATAACGTATGTGCATCATCCTCACTCTAGTAAAATGCATAAGTAGCATGATGTGATACGAGTAAAGGTGGGAGAACCTTCATTCACAAGTAAAATAATTTATGATAATCTTCATCATAGGTGCATATCTATCAAGGAGGTGAGAGAAATGAAAGATGGATTTGTTGTGGTCTTTATACCTAGGTTTAATATATTGCTCAAAGTAACTCATTTCAAGATTGGCTTGAATGAACCATTTCTTCCCTACACTAGGTATGCCTATGGCATTTTCAATAGCATCTGTAGATAACTCAAAGGTGACCCCTGCAAGGTTAAAAAAAAATTCATGCAAGTTAATGATAAAGAGTCTAGTTAGATCAGGGTGGTTTTGCACCTGCTACACCTTTTCACAAAAATAAAAGCATCCTTCATGCTTGAAACAAGAAACAGTAAGGGGAGATGACATGAGCTCTCTTGTTCTGAGGGGTTCAGATCTATTCATCTTTCCTCCTTTGTGATGATTCCGCCTTGGAATTTGGGCCTCCACATCACTGACACTGTCCTCTCTCTTAGACATGTTGAAAACTCTATTTTTAGAAACCCTTGAGTGTAAATGGAAATGGAATGAAGAGATGGCAATGAAATGGTAGTCTTGGAAAATGAGGGAATGAGTGAGTGAAAGGAATAGGTATAGGGGCAAGATTATATGAATGACCACCTTTGAGCACTATAATAACCCTTTGTTTTGAATGATATTATTTGTAGGAAGAGGAAGTAATTGCAGAATTAGTGACTTCAAACTTAAACCTAGGGTTTGATTTAGGTTTTCCTTTGTCTTCAATTAAGTGATGAAAAAATTGCTTGAAGATGGGTTTATGACATGTACTTACCCTTAAATATGCTTGGAGGACCTTTGGAAGAGACCTGGAAGAAATTTGGATTGAGTTGAGTGGTTGTAGGGTTTAGAAAGCCCTCTTGGCCAAGGGTGCAACGCCAGTGCTGAGGGCGCAATGCCACAAAAAAATTTCCTGAATTTTCTTGGAAACTCAAAATTTCTTCTCTCCTTCACAATTCTATTGCTTTGAAAGGGCACATTGATTAATATGAAATGAAAAATGAGCTTTTATAGACTTGGGAATTTGATTTAATAATGAAACCCACTTTCTAATGTTTAAAATTCGTTTTTCCCTTTTTCACTGATATTCCTTTATAATTTTGCTTGTAGGTTACTGAAAAGATGAATTTGATCTTTATTTTTCTCTTTGAGGTATTAAAAGCTTATTTTTACAACCTTGGGATTCAAAAATATAGTAGCATCTTCAAATTCTTGTGTCGTCTCAACCTTTAAGTTCAACTTAGTCTTTTCACCTTTTTTCTTGTAGTTTGATGTAGTTATGAAATTTTATTTTCTTTTGATCCTGGAGACTTGGTATGTTTATTTTGACACCTTTAGGAGATCACACAAACTTGTGTAGTCTCAACCTTTAAGTTCAACTTAACCTTTAACCTTTTTGCTTGTAGTTTGCTGGAGTTATGAAATTTTCTTTTCTTTTGATCCTGGAGACTTTGACATGTTTATTTTGACATCTTTAGGATGATTACACATAGCAGTAGCTTAAAATTCCTCTTTTTCTTACACCGTGGAGTTCAACTTATATTTCACCTACTCTGGCCACTTTCCAAAAACCCTAGGTGTCTGCAACTCTTTTGTAGCAATCATCAGTGTTGTCTTCTAATTTCTCTATAGCCCTTTCAAGTTCATTCATTTCTGTCCCGTTCACCTCACCTTTTCCATTTTTCTTCAATATATTATGATAGAATTTCTTCATGTTTGGCTTTGTGTACCTCCTCCATGTTATTTGCACAAGGGATCACTATTTTGACACTCAACTGGACCATTAAGATCAAAACCCTAGTTCTCTACAAGACCAAGTTTTTATTCTCTCCTTTGTTGTAAGTTGTTTTCATTGAGGAGCATACCACCTACCTTATCAGTAATTTCCGCTAATAGACCTTTCAACACTCCTGCAGAAATGCCAAATTTTGTCCATTTTTCTCATTTGCAGGCTTTGAACTGATGAGGCAATCTTCTTTGGAAATATTTTATGTCCTTCTTGAATAACCATGTCTTGAAATCTTATTACATCTGAGCTCGATTCTAGCAAAGGAAAATAAATTCCCGAAACATCCAATGATGACATTAAAACATGTGAAACCCTAATGACCTAGTGGGAGGGTTCTTTGACCTGATCTTGACTGAAATTTGGCTTGGAGGCTTCAAGTGAAAATTAGAGTATTGTCAAAAGTGTTGTATTGAAGATCTAAAATCCAATGTACTTGATTTTTCTAAGGAGCCTACAACAATAGTTTAGAGACCATCAATGCTTGAGGAACCTGGGGAACATGGGAATGAGTAGGCTATAAAAAACCTTAGAGGGAAAGTGGAGTTTATGGAAAGGGGAAAAATAGGCCAATGAGTTTATAGGCAGGGAAGGAGGGTAAAAATGAGAGGTATAATATTATGATGAGTTTGTAGGAGCAACCGAGTGACCATGAAATGAGAAACTGATAGAATAGTGAAAAAGTTTCTATAAGGATAATGAAGGTAGTGAGATTTCTAAAAATCACAATATTCAAGGAAGTTTGTTTTCAAAAATCTAGAACAAATATATAGTCATCTAAAGATAGTGAAAAATATTGATGACTAATAGTGGCTCCACTTAGGGAGGGTATCTCCTGTAATATCCCCAAATTGGGACTGTCATCAATGCATGTCTGAAAAATGCATTTTTTAGAAATTGATGCCACAGAAGTAAAAATAAACCCTTGGATCCCTTAGATATGAAAATATGACATCTAAATCCAAGAGGAAATCAGAAACAAATCATTCTAGGTGAGGTAAACAGGTATCCCACACCTAGTATTGCTGAAAAATGCCCAAGAATGGGACTGCAGCAATATGGAAAAAATACTGCAGAAAATAATGTAGTTTTAACTGAGAAGTAGTAGGAGGCCAATAAAATTTTCTTCAATAGTATTTAAATCAGCAATATAGATGTAAAATGAGGCCCATAAGATGCATAGCTGGAAATAAAAGACATAAATAGAAGAAATTCCCTTAAAAGAGGTGCTACAACCACATGATTGGACTGAAACTGCCTTGAAAGCGTTATCTTATTAAGATGCAAACTGCTGTTGATTACATGTTAGATCTAGAGTATATTTGTGCATAAAAATTCATATCCATAAAAAATCCATGCACTAGAAAGGCTCCTCTTTCAGATCCCCTTGGGGTTTTGAGCATTATACCAACGATAAGCAGTAGATCTGAGATCTAAAAATGCATATCTGCAAAAATATTTAGAAATTCTGAAGTATTCAAAAATTTACAGATCGGATCTGAAATATACAATGCATAGATCTCATCCAATGGACCTCAAAGTGAAGGGTAGATCCCCAACACTCAGAAACCAACTCTCCAAATAGTGCGCCCAAAATCCCTGCAACAACTCCTACAAGAATAACACAGATATAGAATATAAATTGCACTATAGGGTATAGATAATAGTTGGCCACATGCGAAGATCAAGAAATGAATCTCAATCACTATAATACACTTCTTCCAATAGAGAAGAGGACTCCTCCACTGAAAAGGGGCACTGAAATGTCTTAGATCTGAATAGGTCTAATCTCCACTTGTTGCAGCTTGCAAAGAAAACCAAACCCTCAATAGGATCATATTATTATTTGAAAGGAGAAGCCTAGCCTCAAGCCTGATAGTGGTATATGAAATACAATAATTTCCCAAGAGCTACTCAATGGGAAGAGGTGGAATTCCTAAACAGGAGATCCCAATGCTAAACAACATTTGCAATCTAGGCTAAACAGCCAAAGAAAGCTATATGGTCTAAATAGACAATATATCAAAATATCATATCCATGAACAACCTCTCCATATTTACATCCCCTTCCTTATATAGATTAAGAGCTTGTAAACCCTAAACCACCTTCAATGAAATATTCTCTTTCACACCATCCATCTCCTTATTGAACTGTGTTTTGCATCAATGAGGTTCATCTGCTCTAGATAGCGCTGTTGATTTGGTCCTGTTGACCCAGTCAAATGTCTCAATCCATTTCACACATAAGGGTTTTTTATTAAGGTACCCCAAATTTAGCCTTGTTGACATGGGGCATTGATTTATTCACTGATTTTACGGTTTTTTATGTTCCTCCTTTTTACATTTATTCATGAACAGAAAAGTAAAGAAAAATTTAATATTCCAATTAGCTTGAGGCTAATTGGGAATATTATAGTCCTCCCCTCAAAAATGTTGCTTGTCCTCAAGAAAATTATAATGACATTGCAAAATCTCCAATGGATTTGTCTCCTCCCAAGAATACAAGTTTTCTTTTGGTGAATAACCCAAATAGCTATCATCATGAAGAGATGGGAGATACATGGAAATAATCATATGTTGTCCATTGGTCTTATCAAGGCATGATAGATGATAAGTTATGGGTGATTCAACCCCCATGAGACACTCCAATCTCCATGCTATCATCCAAACAAAGTGAGCCATCCTTGGTAGCTCATAGAAACAATCACCAATCCTCTCCTTATGCAATGTATAGGGGCTGCGTGGCTAGAAATGAGAGGTAATAATGTTCAACATATCCTCTCTCCCTCCATTTATGATAAATGTTGAGCTGCTGATCCTGGGCTGAAATAATATACTCCTCATGAAGCCAAAAGATACTTGGAACCTCATGATTCCCTTCACTAATTCTAGGGAGCCTCCTTGCCCAATCTCCCATGCATATAGTGAATAAAGTATCATCACCATATGCGCTCCAAGAGAAACATGGAATAAGTGTCATATTATATATTGGATGGTGACAATAGTCCCTCCATTGAGACCAGCGTTGTTCTTATTCTTGCTGCCTCAAAACATAGTACAATAAGTGGCCACCCAACCACCTTCTTTCTGCCATAAGCTTCTCCAAATCTTGAAAATAGTAGAGGATAGGAGGTGTTAGCTGAATATGATTAAAGCAACACATGTCTTGCCACAAATTCTCCCATGTGAGAGGTTTCTTCCAAATACATAAGTCACACATATGGCCTTTTGCATACAGAAACAAAAGATAAAGCATAGCTGCCATATAATGTCTCTTCCTCCTCTTGAAGTATAAATAAATATGGGAAGTTTCATTTCCCATGGATACACCCAACCAATGTGTCATCCCTCCTATCATGTTCCCAACAAAGATCAAAGCATCATCATCATGTGGGATCAAAATCAATAATACATAAATATTTAAACACAATGATGGAGGTCAATCATAGTCCCACAAGTCGAACCAACGCAGTAGATCTCTTGAATACCTCAGATAATGATATGGTAAGTGGTTTCCCCACCACTTACTCACTACCCATAAAATCTCACCATGGCTAAAAGTGGGAGATAAATTTGGTGCCTTAGGAAAGCACCCATCATGGTGCAAAATCTCCCTTTGTTCACCAAGGGAGCGGCCATAATCAGAAATAGTTTTGGCCCAAAGTTGGCCATGAAGTTTATAAGGTATAACAATCCTCTTAGGAGTCATGGCCTGCATATACATAGTAAAATAAGGCATACAATAATAAAATAAAATATGATTTACATAAGTATGCTCTTCACCAATAGTCCTCCTCAAACAAATGGAGTGGTGCATAGATCTAATTCCTTCCTCAAAAAGAGAAAGAGAGGGTTGAATTAACTCTTTCATAGAGTTATGTTGCTACTCCATCTCCATATGGTACATGCATATTTGATAATGCTGATATAAATATTCTTCAAAACCTTCCCACATGAATCCATTCAAGATAATATGGTGTGTTCTAATGAAATCAGTGGGAGTAGAAAGCAAGATCTCATAGGCTTCACATAGTAGTTTATCTTTGAGTCTTGATTCTTCAGTCAAATAGATCTGATCATGAAATTAAATGGCTCCATCAACCACTCTATACCTCCTATCTTCCATTTTCCCCTCAAGAACCTTACATGCGAAGAGGTTCTTGGAATATTCCACCAAGAGTTGGGACTCGCAATATGGATCTATGCTTCCCAACAATGACAACATTGTAGAATTAAAAAATGAAGTAGTTGTCACATCATCATTGTCCTCTTTAACATGCTAAATGACAAAGTCACATGTTGGAGTATTGTAGCTCCATCTTTATTGCCCCTCTTGTAGCTGATCTTGCTGAAGACAAGGTTGAAGTTCATGGAATTCAACCTTATTTTCAAAGGTCTCTTTCTTCCAAAACTTACATATTTTGGCCCATCCATACAAGAGTGTAGGCACCCTCTTGCCAAATTCAGAAATCTTCCTTATGTGTAGAGATATCATTTGCTGCCCCAAGACTATGGAGTGGCCATTTGACATCATGCTAATGTCATTATATATCTATGAATCATTTTCCAGTGCAGACAACTGAGTGGGACATGGGATTGTCCAACTCATGGAGTTGATCATCTCTCCTTGGAACCCATCAATGGATCCCAACACTGTGGTAGCTCCCCTCAAGGCTCCTTCCTTAGCCAAATGTGTCACTGATGCATTAGGTTGAGATAACACTTTATTCTTATTCCAATCAGAGGGTCTCCCTGGTGGAATTCCTCCATGTAAAGAGACATCAAGATCTAAATTAGACTGTATGAATGAGAGGACTGATGTGTCCCTCCATTTTTTGCATAGTTCAATCTCCTTCTCATGAATAGAAACCCCTTGAAATAAAAAAGGGTGCATGCTCCTCATCATTGGATACTGATCCGTCCTCCCTCCTCCTCCTTGGATCAAGGTGTTATTTCCCAATAAGACTGTCACATGATGCTCCTTGGAAACCATTTTCAAAGATGAAAAAGCTCCTTCCCTTGAATCAATAACTTCATGTCCATCCCTATGTGGTGATGGTTCTTCTTCTGAAGTGACAGTGCTGTTACTGCCCTCTTTTTATTTCTCCTCTTCAATATTTGAGAAAACATCATTATCAATGAGAGACCTTAGATCTTGGTCTTCCCTTGAAAGAGGAATCTTCATGTCTTCCTTTTGAGAAGAAATTTCTTCATGCAATGGGGATCTTGGCTTTGGCAAGGTATCACAAAAGTCGTTATCCCCTTCAACAAAAATCTGAAGTGGAGTTGGAATAACAGATCTATCCAACTCATGCAAGGGTTTTTCATGCTCATGCTTTGTTGGCTCGATAAAATATGTTTCAGTTTGTTTCACATCAAATCTCTTCACTAATCTCCTAGTGA
Organism: Pinus albicaulis; assembly: GCA_034641835.2. Classification (NCBI taxonomy): domain Eukaryota; kingdom Viridiplantae; phylum Streptophyta; class Pinopsida; order Pinales; family Pinaceae; genus Pinus; species Pinus albicaulis. Next base: position 1,410,671,951 of record CM076578.1, on the reverse strand, counting down.
ATCTTGCATAAGTAGATATATTTGCATTCTTCAATGAAAAGGATTCAAATAACCACCAAGCATAAGCTTTACTTTTAAGATGCAACACTGCTACATTAAGGGCTTATTTTTCTGAAACTTGATGTAGATCCAAATATGAGTCTAGCTGATCTATCTAATCCATGGTTGTGCATGTGGAGGATCCATCAAAATTTGGCAAAAGGAATCTACCTCTTCTTTATTTATTATAATTTTTGGATCTTCTTTCCTCCTTGAGTTGGTAGAACTCTTGGAAGTTCAAGTGCTCCTTGATTTTCCAAGATTTAGATTCATACACCTAAAGATAATCAATCAAAGTATCCTCCTTTGGTGCATCTTCTTCCTTCATTTCTCTTGCAATAAATCTGGGCATACAATAAAGTTGTAGATCTGATTGTGTAGCTAAATGCTTGCACATATAAAATGAAGAACTAGGGCTTTCTTCATGTAAATATATTCTAGAGGGACCTTCATGTCTTTCCCTCTTCATTTATTTGATTTCTCCTTTAAGCGCATACAGAGTTTGGAACAGAGTTTTTGAGAAATCTTTCCCTTTCATTCTTCTAGATAAAGGGGTTTTACCCTTGTCTTCTTTGTATTCAGTGTAATAAATCTTATTTTTTCTCTTCTTGTCATGAAAATACATATTGGCTTCTCAATAAGCACATGCTATGCCAAGATGATGCTCTGATACCACTGTAATATCCCCAAATTGGGACTGTCATCAATGCATGTTTGAAAAACACATTTTTTAAAAATGGATGTTATAGAAGTCAAAATCAACCCTTGGATCCCTTATATATGACAATATGACATCTAAATCCAATAGGATATCAGAAAAAAATCATTCTAAGTGAGGTAAACAGGTCTCCCACACCTAGTATGGCTGAAAAATGCCCAAGAATGGGACTGCAACAATATGCAAACAATACTGCAGAAAAATAATGCAGTTTTAATTGAGCAGTAGTGGGAGGCCAATAAAATTTTCTTCAATAGTATTTACGGTAGAAATATATATGTATAATGAGGCCCATAAGATGCATAGCTGTAAATACAAGACATAAACATAAGAAATTCCCTCAAAAGAGGTGCTACAACCACATGAATGGACTGAAACTGCCTTGACAACGTTATTTAATTAGGTTGCAAACTGCTATTGATTACATGTTAGATCTAGAGCAGATATGTTCATAAAAAGTTAGATCCATAACAAATCCATGCACTAGAAAGGCTCCTCTTTTAGATCCCCTTGCGGTTTTGAGCATTACACCAAGGACAAGTAGTAAATATGAGATCTAAGAATGGAGATCTGCAGAAATATTCAGAAATTCTAAAGTATTTAGAATTCGAAGATTAGATATGAAATATACAATGTGTAGATCTCCTCCAATAGACCTCAAAGTGAAGGGCATATCCCCAACACTCAGAAACCATCTCTCCGAATAGTGCACCCAAACTCCCTGCAACAACTCCTACAAGAATAATGCAGATCTAGAATAGAAACTACGTTGTAGTGTATAGAAAATAGTTGGCCACATGCCAATATCAAGAAATGAAGCTCAATCACTCAAATACACTTCCTCCAATAGAGCAGATGACTCCTCCACTAAAAAAGGGCACTGAAATGTCTTAGATTTGAATAGATCTAATCAAAACTTGTTGCATCTTGCAAAGACAACCAAACCCTCAATAGGATCTGAGTTGTAGTTAAAAGGAGAAGCTTGGCCTCAAGCCTGATAGTGGAATATGCAATACAAGACTCTCCCAAGAGATACTCAATGGGAAGAGGTGGAATTCCTAAATAGGAGATCCCAATGCTAAATAGCATTTGCAATCTAGGCTAAATATCCAAAAAAAGTTGTATGGTCTAAACAGAAAATATATCAAAATACCATATCTATGAACAACCTCTCCATGTTGCCATCCCCTTAAATAGATTAAGAGCTTGTAAAATCTAAACCACCTTCAATGAAATCTTCTCTTTCACACCATCCATCTCCTTCTTGAACTATGTTGTGCATCAATGAGGTTCATCCCCTCTAGACAACACCGTTGATTTGGTCCTGTTGACCCAGTCAAATGTCTCAATCCCTTTCACACATAAGGGTGTTTTATTAAGGTAGCCCAGATTTATTCACTAATTTTAGGAGTTTTTATGTTCCTCCTTTTTACATTTATTCATGAAAATAAAAGTAAAGCAAAATTTAATATTCCAATGAGCTTGAGGCTAATTGGGAATATTACATCTCCTTTTAGGAGATTTCAAGAACCTCAGATCTCAAATCTCTGATTTCACTGATGAGGTGCCTTACATGCTTGCTGATTTACTCTTGTTCTTTAATTTTTCAAGGCTGATTTTTGATGCTTTTCTTGGAAACCATGATCTTACAATCTGAAAAAAAAAAAAAAAAAAAAAAAAAAAAAAAAAAAAAAAAAAAACCATGATTGCTTCAATATCAACCCTACCTACCCATCATACCTTTCCTAACATTTTTTCTTCACTTGGGTGCATTTGTATTGGCAAACCCTTGACATCATTTTTTCTTTCTAAAGCATAAAACTATCTTCTTCTACCCTTATAACTTCCAAGATCTCAGATTAGACTGATGAACCCTTTTATTCTCTACCTAATCTACTTATTTGTCAAGCTTAAGCAATTTGATAGATCTTCATTATCTAATATACTAACATGAAATTAAAAACATGACCTAATCAAGGTTAAGCAATTTGATTAGCCAAGAGCTATGGTGTTTTCGACAAGCTGCACATAGGTTTATTTTGCAAAAAAGATAAAACTGAAAAAAATGTTGGTTGTGATTTAAAATTTTTTATGCATTCCTCTCTTTCTCTTATGGTTCATATTTGAGCTTTGGGAACCAAACATATTTTCCTAATCTAATTTACTGACAAGCCAAGTTTACATGGTTTGGAAAATCTTCTTTCATTAACCTATTAGCAGAAATTTAAAACATTTTCAATCATGATTAGGTTGTATGACTGAACAATATTTACTTTTCTTCAAAAGTAGTGGCATTTGAACTTGCACACTTTCAGACATATTATTTTTTGTTATGTGGTTGTGCCTTTTATTTAACATGCCATCTTTTTATTCTTTTATTTATTTTTTTGTTTCACTTTTCTGATCTTTCATCAAGCAAAGTTATGTACAATGAATAAAACTTCAAACTAGGAACTTTTTAAAAAAATAGTGCTTGAGCATCCTGCCATTGACAGGACCTCCAAATAACTTTGTTCCATCCAGTTCTTGTAGGAAGAATGCATTGTTACCTCTAACTGAATGGATGATGTATGGACCCTTCCATAGATTTTCAAATTTCCCATGCTTTCCTTTGTCCTCTCTTCTTGAATCCCACTTCAGCACTTTGTCTCTAATATGGAAATCATTGGATTTAGTCCTTCTGTCAAAGATCTTATTGATGTTCTCTTGCACTTCTTGTGTTCTGTTGTAAAATTATTCCCTTGATTGCTTCAATTGAATGGTTTGGTTCAGCCTCCTTTGCATATCATTCTCTTCTGATTTTACCCCTTGGAGGAGCTTCATCACTAGAAATCCCAAGGATGTTGGAAAAACTGCATCCATTTCCATACACTAGTTGATAGGGAGACATGTTAATTGATTTTTTTCTTGTTAATCTATCCACCCATAGTGCATGCACTAATTTTCTATGTCATGACTCTTTGTTCTCTTCCAACAACTTCTTGATGATGTTCATCAAACTTTTGTTAGAGGACTCATCCAACCCATTATCTTGAGGGTAATAAGCTATAGAATGCCCTAGTGTGACGTGATACTTGTAGCAAAATTCTACCATTATCTTGAACTTAAATGTAGCAGCATTATCGGTGATGATTTTTCTTGGACATACAAATCTGGATAGGATATTGGTTTCAAGGAATTTGATGATTACTGATTAAGTGACATTCCTTGAAGGGATGGCTTCTATCCATTTGGTGAAATAGTCAGTTGCAGTGAGGATCCATTTGTGTTGGGTAGATGAGGTAGGATGGATTTCTCCAATCAAATCTAAACCCCATTGTTGAAAAGGAGTTTCAACACTAATAGGATGCAAAGGCAAAGGCAATAGTTTTCTCTTTCCATCAAATATTTGGCATTTATGGCAAGTCATTACTACATTGTGGATACCAAGGAAAAGACTAGGCCAATAGAAACTAGCTCTAAGGATTTTGTTGGCAGTGGTTTTCCAATAGAGATGAACTCCACATTCTCCTTCATGAAACTCATGCATGATTCTATCTGCATCATCTTCAAGTAAACATTTAAGCAAGATACCAACCGAATTTTTCCAATACAAAAGTTTATCTAGAATTCATAACTTTACAGCCTTTAGTTTAAAAAATCTAGCTTTTGTTTTGGAAAAAGTAGGAGGAGCATTTAGACTAAAAAGCACATATAATATATCAGCATACCAGAGTGAGTTTAGAAATGTTTCTTCAATGGGTGGAGTCACCAGTTCCTCTTTTTCATCCAAGGAATGTATCACGTTTATGTCTAGTGCTTGAAAGTTTTCTTCGGCCATGAGTTTGGCAAGTCCTTGTCCTTTGATCAGTTTAGTGAGCCTGATTTCAAAATAATATTCTAAGATGATAACAATCCACTTACCCCTTTTACCATCAGGATCTTGACTCAGTATGTCCTTGAAAATTGTATGTGGAACAAAAGTAATGACATGTGAATGCAAGATGTAAACTCTAAAATATTTTAATGCTTTGATTAAGGAAAAGGCTTGTTTCTCCATGATGTTATATTTCAGAGGTGCATCTCTGAGTGCCTTGCTGAAGAAAGTTATGGGCTTTTCTTGTCCCATCATGTTCTTTTGTAGCAATACTATAGAAATTGTGTGTTCCGATGCAAATGAGAAGATGAAGAAATCCTTGGTAAAGTTAGGGCCGATTAGAACTGGTGTTTGGGTAAGTGCTTGTTTTACTAGTTCAAAGGATTACTTTGCCTCTATGGTCCATTTCACTCCTATTTCTTTTGTCAACATGTTTGTAATGTTTCTTAGGATTTTAGCCAGGTTTGGTATGAACCTTATTAGGAAGTTGATCTTTCCAATGAAATATTGCAGCTCTTTAATGTTTCTAGGGTGGCTGATATGCAATATACCTTCAATCCTTTTTGGGTCTATCTTGATTCCTTCTTCAGATATGATGTGGCCTAGAAGTTTTCATTCTTGGAGGCCAAACAAAGTTTTCTTAGGATTCAAAGATAAACCATACTTTCTACACTTTTCAAAGCCTTTTCTTAAGTGATCTCGGTGTTCTTCATTGGTTTTTGAATAAACATTGATTTCATCAAGGTATATCACAATGAAGTAGCCTATTTCATAGAAAAAATCAATGTCCATGGCTCTTTGGAAAGTGACCCCGGCTTTCATTAACCCAAAAGGAATTTTGACATACATGAAGGTGCCCCAGGGTGTTGTGAAGGTTGTTTTGTGCTGATCATCTGGGTGTACTAGCACATGATTATACCCTGAGAAACCATCAAGAAATGACATTATTTTAGAGCCTACTACCCTTTGCAGTATATGATCCATCTTAGGTAAAGGGTAGCTATCTATCAGGGAGGCTTTGTTTAAATTTATAAATTCTATGCATAGCCTAATCTCCCTTGTTTTCTTTCTCACCGGCACAAGGTTTGAGACCCATTCTGAGTATCTAAGTGGGACTATGATTTTTGCATCGTACGTCTTCTTTATTTCATTCTAAACTAGAGGCACTAGGACAGGGTTTATCCTTCTGAATTTCTGCTTGAATGGTTTCTGGTTTTCCTTGAGAGGAATATTACGCTGAATGATGTTTGTATCATAGGACTTCAAGTCCTCATAACCCCATACAAACACATCCTTAAATTATTTGAGCAGCTCAATGTATTTATGTTTTATGTGAGGTGGCAGATATTTGGACAACTTTATCATTTTGGGTTCTTCTACACTACCTATATTCCATTCTTCTACATCAGTTTCGGTGGATCCCAGTTTTGGCTTCCTAGCAACATCATTGAAATCAAATAGCTCTTCTAAGGGGAAAATAACTTTTGGAAATATATTATCTTTGCATTTTAATACCTCAAGGTCCTTTTGATCAGTATCTTCAAACAATTCTGCCTCAAGAGGGCGTTCTAGAATATTTATATCAATAGTACAAGGCAGCTCTATTTTGTATGTTTGTCCTTCAACAAAACAGTCCTCTGGATGGTTTAAGTCTGATTTTGGCATCTCAAATTAATTTTTGGATTGTAGGAATCATTTAATCTAACCTTCAAACACTTGCCAATAATCTATGTTATCTGGGACTATATGTCTGTTTTTGTAATGTTCCCAATTTTTAGCCTCAAGCTAAAGGGAACATTATAGTTAGCAGTATTTTTTTTAGTTAAATAAAATGGGTAAGGAGGCCCCATAATATTTGAGAAGGAAGAATAAACACTCCTCATGTGAAGGGAGGAAGAATAAAGCATCTTATTTGAGCACCACATGGTGTGAACAGGATTGGATCATGCTTGATCTAGTCATTTTGACCAAAGTAAACTAAGTTGTCTAGATACATTGAACCTCCTTGGACAACGCAGTTTTAGTGGAGGCTCAACTTGCATGAGCTAGGTGGCAAGTGTGGATGGGACGCATGGTGAGAGGAGTTCATTTTCTTTATAAGGATGAGATGGCAGCCCATTTTCATTATGCATTAGCTTATTATTTTCGTTGGGTATCCAAAGACTTGCATCCCCGAGCTATTTAGCAGGGCTGTAGTGTTCTTGAACCCAAGGGTGTTCCTGGTCGGTAATCCCTACCTCATCCTCAAGGAAGGAGAGGGTTGGAGCTCCATTTCCTCATTCCAACATTTGGCCAAAGCTACCTCTTTCAGTACAACATTTTCCTGTTGGGTAGAAAACGTTGTGTTGCTGGGTTCAGTAATAGAGGAACTCATAGAGTCATTCTTTGGCTTGTTCTTTAGTGGAGATCTTGTATATTCTTTGGAGGAGTTGCAGAGGAGACACACGGCATCATTTCAGATCTTTGGCACCAAGCCAATCATTCAGCATCTCTCACAGTGTAGTCTAGGGCTGGAACTGCATTATTTTATGTAGGTAGTTGCTGGGAGGGTCATTTGAGCTTATCAGGAGGAGTGTTTTTGAGTAAAATGGATCGGCCCTTTGCTTGAGGACATTATCAAAGGAGTGCATGAGTATTTTAGATCCTCCATAGCCTCATTCTTATTTTTATTCAGTTGCAGTGACAAGTTATTTGTCACATTATACATTTTCTGGCATTTCTAGCAATCTTCCCTAGATTGAATAGAAATCTTGTATTGGAGCCCATTCTTCTATTCTTGGGAATTTATTGTATATTTCAGCCATATTTCATGTATATTCATCTATAGCAGCAGATAATTTATTATAGACAGTGCTGTCACTACTCTCCGACATTTTGTGCAGTTGCAACAACTCATGTTTTTCATAGTTTGATCATTAGAGGTTGATTCCAGTAGCTTGAGTGGCTTGTCCCTCAATATATGTCTGTATATTTTAGCTCATATATTAATAAACATGATGTCTGTATTAAATGCCATTTATTAATATGTACATATTTGCATAGTTTCATGATTATGCTCATATGTTGTTGTAGGCTCTCTCTTTGAGCATTCTTTAGTTTGGGGAGATCTGAATAACCCATCTAGAGTCATTTATTTGGGCTCAACTTATATAAGAGAAGTTTTTAATGATTTAAAAAGGGGATCCTATCCCCCTTTCAGATTATTTTTACATCTGCTTCCTTATACAGCGTCCTTGAGGACCATATAGCAGAAATTCCTAAAAAATGAATATTACAGTGGTATCGGAGCATCAATCTTGGCTCAGCCTGTGCAGCCCAACATAATATTCCATTAGAAGGAGAAGATCCTCACTTAGAAGAGGAGATGTATAGAGAAAACAAGAAAAGAGGAATGACAGAAGAGGTTGTTTCCCTTCTTCTTTTTTAGACCTTGGAAGGTATCATTGAAGATCTTGAGGAGATAGAAGGGGAAAGTTGCAGGAAGTTTCTGAGAGGGTTTGAAGATGAAGCAAGCCATAGCTATTATCATTATGGGTGTGAGCATTCAGCCACACATGCAAATCCACAACACAGATCCTTTCCCACTTGAATTGCAGAGAGAATGGAGGAAGAAGATGAGGCCAATGTAGGAGTAGCACTGCAACTCAAAGGTATGGCTCATCGTTGGTGGTTTAAAAATTATATTTCATGTTATCATGCAAATGTAGAATCATATGATAGATTCACTAAAATGTTGGTGATAAAATTTGTTGAAAATCACTGTGAATCTCTATGTCTCAAAACATCAAACACTTTGCATGCATTGGAGGGAACCATGCAACAAACTCCATTCCATATTAATAAAGGGGATATAAACATGTATGATGGCTTTCTAATGGAAATATCCCCGTTGTGTGAAGGGCCCTCTTCCATTTTTGAAGTCATGGAGGTACTTCCTTCAATAGATGACCAAGATCTAGGGTCTCCACTTGATGATGAGGTAATCTCACTTATTGATGGGGAGGATGAGCATATGAGATCTAACAGCGCTGTCATACTGGGAGGAGATCCATCACCACATGGAGGTGACAAGGGAGCCATTGATTCCATTAGAGGAGCCCTTGTGTCTTTACAAGGAGTTCCAAGTATTTTAACATGTGGGAACCATGGCATAATTCCGGAGTCATATGTAGCAGTTATTGGGGATTGTGAGGTGGAGGAGGAAGAGAAGGATCAGCCTCGGGGGCTGATACACCCTTATCTATGCCAAAAAGTTTTACACAAGAGAAGGAGACTATACAGCATAGTGAAGGGAGGGACAACTCAGTCCACTCATTCATACAGTCCACTTCTGAGCTTGATGTCTCACTATATGGAGGCATTCCACTTGGATGGCCACTTGATCTAGAATTGATAAGGGACATATTGTCATATAGTTCACCACTCTTGGATTCCGAAGAGGTGAATACTTTGGAGGATTCCAACATAGTGCAAAGAGTTTGGGATAGAATTAAGGAGGAGGGAGGCACTTTCTCATTTTTAGCATTACCCACTCTCATTACCCATATTTCGCTGATAGAGATTGCTGCAGGGATGGAGGAGAGCATCTTCATGATGTAGGATGACTAATCCACAGATTTAGAGAGACACATGATACTTTATTTGAGGAAGGACTCTTTGACACATGGGAGTAGACGGAGGTTACTCATGCTTAGAATAACCAGGATTGGGAGATTCCTTTTGGATGACAGATTCTCATGGGAGGCCAATTTCCAAGGGTCACCATTACTATTTGAGCATGAGCAGCTACATGATAGGCATGGAAGAATTTTGGAGGATTAATTTGGCATGGGGGATGCAAATTAGTAGGCAACAGCATGAGGGGAGCTCCACATTCTAGGTCACCAGTGCTGTCTATGAGGAGGATTGATCCATATTGGAGGTCTCAGATTCTGGTAGAGTACTCCAAGGATCTTGGTGCATGCATGATCCTTCATGACCTAGAGGGAGATGACAGATACATGGTGGATGATATGGTCATCTATGGTTATGGCAGGATCTTCTTAACTAGGGCATCTAGTCTCAAGGAGAAACTATTACATGCAGCACATGAGGACCTCCTAGCTATGTACCTTGATGCATATCTTTTTTTGTTAGAGGAGTTCACTTGGGAGGGAATCTAACAAGACATATATCAGCATATGGAGAGATGCATATCCCGGATGGTGATAGAGAGGATGTCACAGCCACCTTCCTACTCATTGAGAGTGAGGGAGCCTTTTTAGTTGAGCCATTTCAGCTCAAGGTCTCAAGTACATGGTAGAGAAAGTATACTTTCACATTATGATTTGTACTTATTTACTTTATATGAGCAGCATATTATATCAGGAAGGATCATCCCTTCTTGCATTTTGTATAATTTACTTGTAGCTACTTGTAGCATTGATTTTCGCTACCTTAATGGTGGTTTGTGGGGGAAGCCACATGAATCTTGGTGTGCACTATTAACACCACATTGTACATTCATGTGGTAGCAAAAAAGTGGCTATTAAATCACTTGTTATCTTTTTTTTTGAGGCAGGCATGGAATGCACTACGCTGGTTCCTCATGTGGAACTATGATTCACTCTTTGGTTGCCATGTGGTAGCTTGTTTTCATTGTATTTTGCTTCCATATGTTTCCGATGTTTGTATAATCATGGGAGGATTTGTTTGGAGATTGGGCTTGGAGTTGAAGATGCCCATTGGGAGTATGATTCTCCCCTTTTCACATGTTGTATGTTTCAGGAGAAACAATGGGCACACCATGATTTCCATGTCACTACTTTTCTCTTCATATAGGAGGAAGTATTTGGAGAAAATGCGTTGTGGGAGGAGGCACTTCATGGTTGATTCATTTTGTGGGGAGGCTTGGGCCAATTGTGGAGGCCATAAAATTCCAGCCCAATATCAGCAACCCCCTCATACTTATCATAAATGGAGAGAGAAACTACTTGGATGGGAAAATCTAAACTCTCCATTCAGCCCCAACATGTTGCATAGATCCGGGGTTGAGGACTGCTTTGTTGAGCTACCTAGGATGGCTCACTTCATTTTGATGATTGCATGGGTGAAGGAGTCACTCATTGGGAATAAGACTCCCCATGTTTTTCACCATTCCTACCTTGAGGAGGCCATTGAACGACAAGGAGATTTCCACTTGCATCTTCTATTGTCTCATGATGTACACTTTGGTTTTACACACTTGGAGGGATACATGGAGGACAGATTTATTGCATACTTTGATGAAATATGGTGGGGTCTACTGATGAGGAGGCCACAAGAAGAGGAGGAGGAATTTTTCTCTACCTTGCATTTTCTTGAGTACAAGCAACATTTTGAAGGGGGGGGGGACTGTAATGTTCCCAATTTTTAGCCTCAAGCTAAAAGGAACATTATAGTTAGTAGTATTTTATTTAGTTAAATAAAATGGGTAAGGAGGCCCCATAATATTTGAGAAGGAAGAATAAACGCTCCTCATGTGAAAGGAGGAAGAATAAAGTAGCTGATTGGAGCACCACATGGTGTGAACAGGATTGGATCATGCTTGATATAGTAATTTTGACCAAAGTCAACTAAGATGTCTAGATACATTGAACCTTCCTGGACATCGCAGTTTTAGTGGAGGCTCCACTTGAATGAGCTAGGTGGAAAGTGTGGATGGGACCCATGGTGAGAGGAGTTCATTTTCTTTATAAGGAGGAGATGGCAACCCATTTTCATTATGCATTAGCTTATTATTTTCATTGGGTCTGCAAAGACTTGCATCCCCGGGATGTTTAGTAGGGTTGTAGTGTTCTTGAACCCAAGGGTGTTCCTGGTCAGGAATCCCTACCTCATCCTCAACGAAGGAGAGGGTTGGAGCTCCATTTCATCATTCCGGAATTTGGCCAAAGCTACCTCCTTCAGTACAACATTTTCCTGTTGGGCAGAAAATGTTGTGTTGATGGGTGTAGAAATAGAGGAACTCATAGAGTCATTCTTTGGCTTGTTCTTCAATGGAGATCTTGTATATTATTTGGAGGAGAAGTAGAGGAGACTCCCGGGCATCATTTCAGATCTTTGGCACCAGGCCAATCATTCACCATCTCTCACAGCGTATTCTAGGGCTGGAACTGTGTTATTTTATGCAGGTAGTTGCTGGGAAGGTCATTTGAGCTTATCAGGAGGAGTGTTTTTGAGTAAAAGGGATCAGACCTTTGCTTGAGGACATTATCAAAGGAGGGCATGAGTATTTCAGATTTGTCGTAACCTTATTCTTATTTTTATTTAGTTGCAGTGGCAAGTTATTTGTCACATTGTACATTTTTCGGCATTTATAGCAATCTTTCCTAGATTGAATAGAAATCTTGTATTGGAGCCCATTCTTCTATTCTTGGGAATTTATTGTATATTTCAGCCATATTTAATTTATATGCATCTATATCATCATCTACTTTGATATAGACAATGTTGTCACTGCTCTCCGACATTTTGTGAAGTTGCAGCAACTCATGTATTTCATAGTTTGATCGTTAGAGGTTGATTCTGGTAGCTTGAGTCGCTTGTCCCTCAATATATTTCTGTATATTGTAGCTGATATATTAATAAACATGATGGCTATATTATATACCATTTATTGATATGTACATATTTTCATAGTTTCATGATTATTCTCATATGTTGTTGTAGGCTCTCTCTTTGAGAATTCTTTAAGGGATCTAGTTTGGGGAGATCTGAATAACCCATCTAGAGTCATTTATTTGGGCTCAACTTCTGGAAGATAAGTTTTTAATGAGTTAAAAAGGGGATCCAAGCCCCCTTTTAGCTTATTTTTACATTTGCTTCCTTATACAGCGTCCTTGAGGACCATATAGCAGAAATTCCCGAAAAAGGAATATTACAGTTTTTGACCTTTACCATATATTTTTCATTGGCATGAGGTAGTTGGAATGTGATGGCAACAATAACTAGTTCATTTGCAAGGTTGTTTTGAGTTCTTGGACCAGATGTGAGTTCATATTTTTTGAATGTTTTGAGGAGGTCTAAGGAAACATTCCTATATTCTCTTAGCCTAGGATTCTTGGCTGAATATTATCCTTTGATTTACCTAATGATTAGCTTAGAATATCCTTGAACACAAATCCTCTTGACTCTTATGTTTTTTAACCATTGTAACCCTAAGAGAACGAATTCATACTCTGCAATATTGTTTGTACATGGAAAATCTAGTTTGTAAGAGTGACCTTCATTGGTGTTGTGTATCCAAACACCTGCTCTGAACCAAATTTTCCGCAAAAGCCATCAAATATCATGTTCCAAAGTGTTTCAAGTTCAGACTCACCATTATGTTGTTGTTCATGGTTACTAGGGTTTTGGCAATCATGTTCTTCATTTTGTGTTTGGTTTGACTGTTCTGACGGGTCTTGCTCTTCCTCTTTTTCATTTACTTGTTCATTAAAGTCATCTTCATTGTATAATATAAATGAGTCAAGGTCTGAATGGATAGAATAGAGAGGGGTGTTGTTTGGCCTACCTTGCCTGCTTACCATGTATTTTATGTGAGATTCTATGTATAGTCTTCTTGTTTTTTTAAAGACTAGAATGGTAGCATATGTCATGTCCATTTGGAGGTTTCCTGGGATTTTAGCTCCTCCCTCTCTCTCTTTGTTCCCATCTTCTTCTCTTCTTGAATCCCATTTTAAAACTTTGTCCCCAATATTTAAATTGCTGGCCTTTGTTCTTCTAGCAAAAATCTTTTTAATGCTGTCCTGTTTCTGCAATGCTTTGTTATAAACTTCCTCTCTGCTTTGTTGAAGATGAATGGTCTGGTTTATTCTTCTGATCATGTCATTTTCTTCAGTTTGTAATTCTTGAATCAACTTCATCACTGGTACACGAAGACTGTTTGGAAAAATTGTGTCAGTACCATACACAAGCTGGAAAGGTGACATACCAATATATTTCTTCAAAGTCAATCTATCAGCCCAAAGTGCATGAACCAGCTTTGTGTGCCAAGACTTCTTGTTGTCCTCCAACAGTTTCTTAATTATTCTCACTAATATTTTTTTTGAGGATTCTCCAAGTCCATTACCCTGGGGGTAATAAGCTGTGGAATGCCCCAATGTTATCTGATATCTATGACAGAACTCAACCATTTTCTTTGTTCCAAATGCTGTTGCATTATCAGTGATAATCTTGGTAGGACAGCCAAATCTAGAGATAATATTAGTCTCCATGAATTTTATAATTACTGAATCATTGGCCTGCCTACAAGGTATGGCTTCTATCGATTTAGTGAAATAGTCTGTGGCAGTGAGAATCCATCTATGCTGGGCAGAAGATGGGGGATGGATTTCTCCTATGAAGTCAAGTCCCCACTGTTGAAAAGGGGCTTAAACAGTGATTGGATGCAGAGGAAGGGGTAACAATTTTCTTTTGCCTTCAAAAATTTCACATTTATGACAGGCTATGATCATTTTATGCACATCATGGAAAAGAGTAGGCCAATAGAAACCAACCCTCAAAATTTTCTTGGCTGTTGTCTTCCAGTATAATTGACCTCCACACTCTCCTTCATGAAAATGATATTTAACCTTCTCTGCATCAAACTCAGGCAAACATTTAAGCAATACACCACTTGCATTTTTCCAATAAAGACATTTATCTATAATGCAATAGTTTACAGCTTTTAACTTTAAGAACCTCGCCTTTGTTTTTGTCAAACCAGGAGGTGTATTCAAATTAAGAAAAACATAAACAATATAAGCATACCAAGGAGAATTAATAAAATGATCTTCAACTATAGGAGTTGAGAATTCTTCTTGATCATCCAAAGCATTAATCATATTAATATCAAGAACTTCAAAATTTGATTCAGCCATTAATCTAGCTAGACCTTGGCCTTTGATGAGTTTAGTGGGTTTTATCTATAAATCATATTCAAGAATAATAGCAATCCACTTACCTCTCTTACCATCTGAGTCCTGTGTTAGAATGTCTTTAACAACTGAATTTGGGATGAAGGCAATGATGTGTGAGTGAAGGATGTACACCCTGAAGTCTTTCAAAGCTTTAACCAAAGAAAAAGCTTGTTTCTCCATAATGTTATACTTCAAAGGGGCATCCCTCAATGCCTTACTAAAGAATGCAATAGGATTCACTTGTCCTTGTGGATTTTTCTGTAAAAGGACAACAGCTATGGTATGTTTTGATGCAAATGAAAAAATATAAAAATATTTTGAAAAATCAGGACTTATAAGAATTGGTGCTTTGGTTAACTCTTGTTTCACCAATTCAAAGGACTTATTTGCTTCCAAAGTCCATTTTACCCCTTGCTCCTTCTTTAACATGTTTGTGATTTTCCTAAGGAGCTCAGCCAAGTTAGGGATGAACCTTCTCAAAAAGTTAATCTTCCCGATGAAAGACTGCAACTCTTTGATGTTTCGAGGATGAGAGATTTGTAATATGGCCTCAATCCTCTTTGGATCTATCTTTATACCCTCTTCTGAAATAATGTGTCCAAGAATTTTACCTTCTTAGAGACAAAAAAGTGTTTTCTTAGGGTTTAAAGATATCCAAAACTTTCTGCACTTCTCGAAAACCGTTCTTAAATGTTCTAAGTGCTCTTCATCTATTTTTGAAAACACAGTAACATCATCAAGATAGATAATAATGAAGAAGCCCAGTTCCTCTAAGAATGCTATGTCCATGGCTCTTTGAAAAGTTGCTCCAACATTCACTAGACCGAAAGGCATTTTCACATACATGAAAGTGCCCCATGGTGTAGTGAAGGTTGTCTTTAATTGATCAGCAGGGTGGACTAAAATCTGATTGTACCCTGAATAGCCATCAAGCAAAGAAATTCTTTTAGACCCTACCACCCTTTGTAAAATATGATCCATCTTGGGTAAAGGGTAGTTGTCTTTTAATGAAGCTTTGTTTAAGTCTCTAAAGTCTATAAAAAGCCTTATCTCTCCAATTTTCTTCCTAAAAGAGACCAGATTAGATATCCATTTAGAATATCTAATAGGGGCAATAATACCAGCATCGTACATTTTCATGATTTCCTTCTAAACCAAAGGCAACTGAACAAGGTTTATTCTGCGCAGTTTCCGTTTGAATGGTTTTTGGTTTTCTTTGAGGGGAATTTTGTGTTGTATTGTTTCAGTGTCATAGGACTTAAGATCTTCGTAACTCCACGCAAAAACATCATAAAAATCTTTAAACAGCTCAATGTATTTGAGTTTAACGTGAGCTAGTAAAGTCTTAGACAATTTAATCATCATAGGTTTAAGTTCACTGCCTATATTGCACTCCTCTACTTCAGTCTCTACAAGTTCCAGTTTTGGTTTATTTTCCACATCGTTAAAATCGAACAACTCTTCTAAAGGGGCCAGACCGTTAGGAAAACTTTCATAGTGCAGAGTTTCTAACTCCTCTGTTTCTAACTCCTCTGTTTCTAACTCTGAATTCAATTATGTTTTGTTTATAAGTTTGCATGTTAGAAAATTAATATTTACAAGTTCAGGAGATGGCTCTTCTTTGCCAAGAAATTTTTCTTCACCGTAGTTTGTATCATAGTCCAAGTCCGAACTGTGTAGTTTGAATTCATTTTTGAATTGCATGAAGTCTTCTATTTGTTTATCTCCATCGAACACCTACCAATATTTTTCGTTATCAGGAATGGTTGGTCTAAATTTTATCTGAGTTGCACAGTCCTTGGTTTCATATGGTGTTAAGCATGTTCTGGCTGCGTAGGCTAAGCTTTGGGCCGCAATATTTCTTTTCCTTGGGACAAAAATTAATTTGGACTCCTCGAAAGTTTTTAAAAGGTCCACGACATCGTTGCGGTAGGCCCTAAGTCTGGGGTGATGAGCATTATACTCCCTGTTTACTTGCCTTACGATTAATTCAGAATCTCCGTGAACTTTAATTCTCTTGGCTCCTAACTTTTTCAATAGATGTAATCCTAAGATAAGGGATTCGTACTCTGCTATGTTGTTAGAACACTGAAAGTTTAATCTATAGGAAATACATTATGTGTGGTCATTTTCAGTGTTAGAAATCCAGACACCTGCACCAGTGTTAGTTCTAGTGCAGGATCCATCAGAATGCATAGTCCACAGAGGACTATTCTTAGTTTCATTCTGGTTACTTTCCTCCTCAACTAACGTGCCTAAGGGTCATTGTGGAAACTCAACACTTAGTTGTTTTTGTTTTGATTCCCTAATATTTGCGTTTATTTTAGGGTCATTTTATTTAGTGTCCAGGTTTAAAATCAAAGGACGCATGACCTGTAGTTCAAGACCTTTGTTTGGTTTTCTAATGTCTTGAAATGCAGCAAACTGTTTTAACACTTCTACGTTGTGTTCCTTTTCCTCCCTGTCGGCTGTTAATCCTATTAAAGTGACTTGTTCACCAAGTGTTTCATCATTAAAAAGGATAAATGAATCAAGGCCTGTATTTACAGAGTATAAAGGGGAGTTTTGTGGTCTGTCTTGACTTGTCACTATGTATTGCATATGAGACTCCCTGTAGAGTCTTCTATTCTGATTGAAAACAGGGATAGTCGCGTAGCTCATGTCCATTTGCATAGTCCCTTGTAACTTAGCCCCCCATGATCTTGATAATAACATTCCATACTTTGGGGGAACATCAACCACAACAATATCCATGACTAAACATTTGGCTGGAATTTGGGCTAAGTTAACACAGAAGTCTTTGATTAATCCTAAACATTTTACTCTGCTGGAGTCAAAGGAGTAAAGGTCTTTGTAAGATTTGGTGATTTCTAGACCAAGGCTCTCCATCACAGCTTTAGGCATTAAATTATGAGAAGCCCCAGAGTCATGCATAGCATTGTGCAAAATTTTGTCGTGAACGTTAAAACTCACATAAAAGGGAGGAACAGGTCCCTCTTGATATCTACCTTCAATATTTGGACCGAAAATAAGCTCTGGCTGGTCATCATTAAGATTGACTGTATCATTGTTTTCTTCTATATTTAAAGCCTTCAAAATTTTGGTTCTATATACATGTTGGGTAGCTAACTCAGTCAAGGGAACAGAGATTTTGATTTTTGAAATTTCCTGCTCCAGGCTAAAAGGAATTTGACTCTTCAAAGTGTTGGTCTCAGCCTTATTAGCTGTCACTTTATCAGCAACATTAGCCTGCTGATTTGTTTTATTTACACTTGATAAGATTGTTTTCATAGGAGTACTAGCTAAAGTGTTAGTACTACTAATGTTTGCACTCTGTTTTTCATTGTTTTGAGTGCCTTTCTCTTTACCATTATCAGAATTTACAGCCATTGTTTTATCCTTTTGTTTGACAATTTTAGGCTTAGTTGTAGTGTTGTTTTGTGAAGATTTGTCAGAGGTTTTGTTGTTGGGGGTTTATAGACTAGTTTTGCTTCTAAGGTCATATTCTCTTTGAGACTCTATGATTACATTTTCCATGTCTTGATAACAATTTTCATCATCATCTCTTTTGTCATCATAAGGTGTGTATAGACCTTGTTTTCTATCATAATGAATCTCAAAGTCATCATTATTTACCCCCAGCATGTTGATATCATCCTCCTCTGCTATTTCATCTGTTTCCTCAACCTCACTTACATAGTTTTGATGAAAGGGAGGAGTGATATGCTGATCATCTTCCCTGGGTCTGTTTGGAGGTTGGTTTCTTCTAAAATTCTGGTTTTGGTTCTGGTTTCTATTTTGAGGAGTAGTTTGCTTTTGATTTGCTTGTGCTCTCTTAATTATGCTCATCTCTTTCATCATTTCTTCCATCATTCTCTCCATCTTTGAGTTTGAAGTAGAAGGTGTGGATTCCTTTCTAAAAGATACTCTCTTCTCAGTTTTCATTCTTGCTCTCTTCTCCATTAAGTTGACTTCCATAGAAAGAGCACCCTTTTGCATATCTTCAAGAGTTGCAAAATATCTCTCTCTCAGCTGATAGGTCATGTCGGAGTCAAACCCTTCAGGAAACTTGTTTAAATCTAAGCCCTGTGGAGGTTTTAGTTCTAGGGAAAGTGTGTTATATACACTATTGAATCTAGTGCAGTAAGCTTGCACACTTTCCCCAGTGTTTCTATGGAGGTTCTTGTAATCAGAAAGTACTTGAAGAGGGTTTTTCTTTACTTCCCATTTGTTTAAGAATGTTTTATGGAAGGCTTGGAGATCATTAATACTATGGGGGGCTAGGCCTTTGAACCATTTTCTTGCTTCTCCCCCTAAGCTCTGAGCAAATAAACTAAGATTGACAAAATCATCATCAATTTCATTTCTGTCAAAGTAGTCATTCATCTTATCCACATGTTGTGATGCAGTTGTAGCATTTCTAGCATCATATAATGGAATTTTGGACTGATAGTCTTGTGGAAGATTGACTAATGGTACAGGAAGGACTAGGGGAGCATACTATGCTGCAATGATATCTGGTGGGGGTGGATTCACAAGGAGTGGATTAACAACAGGAAAAGTGGGCTTAGGTGTAGTGGTTTGAACAGTGGATGTAGGGTGAGCAGAAGTAGATGGACCAGGAATAGACTGCTGAGCTGATCTTGGATGAGAGACAACTAAGTTGTGAAGGAAATGTAAATCAGGAGGTGTTGTTTCTCTGCTACCAAGAGGTTCACTTATCTCAGGATATGATAGTGAAGACTCGGAATCTAACTGATCTAAATCACCAAGAGACCTAGTTCTAAATGGATTTACTAAGTCAACTTGAGATTTTTGCAGTGCTGAAAGATTTTCAGGAACTGAATTAGCTCTCAAGGGTGATCTTAAAATAGTTGATAATTTAATCTTAGGAGACTTCCTAAGGATAATTTCTGGGTTATCAACTATCTCAGGTGGATGAGGGTCAGGATAGGCTCTAGTTTGAATCTTTCTAGGAGCCACTATGCTGTGTTTTTTAGACCCAAATAAAACAGGAAAATTTTAACCAGGTATGACAATCTTTAAAAGGTTAACTAATATATTTCCATAATTTTAATCCTACAGTCTTCTGACTGAGTTTGAAAGATATTATGATGATAAGGGTTATTCCCAATGGATTCTTAAGGTCTGTTTAGGATTCTGGAGTCGCCAAGTGGAAGTTTTTAGCCCCTAAGGAGGTAAAAGGTTTTATTCTCCACCACCATGTTTATTGGATACCAATATGAAATATTTTTTCTTTTTCTGAGTTATTTTTCAGTTGCATGGTTTTTTAAGAATATCTTAACTTTGTTTCAAAACTTAGCTACGGTTATGAGACAAAGACAATCTACTCTTATGGCTAAGCCAGCTGATCTTTAAAGGTTAGATAAAGTCTTAAGAGAATCCTAGGTTTTACCTAGATTGTCACTGATTCAGACAAGTTTTACCATGATTACCTCTCTTAGGTAGTGCTTGAAAAGGCTACTTTTTACTCTCAAGGTTTTATAAAAAATGATTCTGGGTTTGAGTCCCCAATGGAGTTGCCAGAAATGTTAGGAATATGTAATCAACAAGATTGGCAAAGTCCGATCACAGAAACAACATCGTTTCAACCAAATTTGGGATTCTAGGATCTAGCCCTCCTGAATCCGGAGAGGGATCTCTCCAATAAGTGAAAATATGGATTTGTCTTTGAAGTTTGGGGTAATAATATTAGGCTAGTTATGAAGGCCAAGGGTTTTTTTTGTTTTTGGATGGTCGAGCATGATTACTTTTTGAGGTGGAAAGTCCTAAATGCAAAGAGTTTCAAAGGTGAGAAGTTGCAAGCAATCAGAGTAAGCCTCGGCCAAAAAGATAGATAATTGCAGGTTTTAGTCCATTGGGCTATGGATTCATAATAGGATTTAATTGGGACAGCAAGAGGCAAGAGTGGTCCATGGGGCAAGTCATCTATGTCTAAGGATCTCTTTGAAAATTGATTTATGGAATGAAATGATATAATTAAGAAAGGAAATTAAACAGATGCAGAACAAAGAGTAGCCCAGGATCTGATAAGTACTTTTAAACTAGTCATCCTTTGACAAACACTTAAGAAGAACATAAAATAAAACTAGGATCTGGTAAGTACTTTTAAACTAGCCAACCTTCGATACACTTTCAATAGAAAACATCTTAAAACAAAGGGAAACTTGAAGGAAACTGTTGGAGTAGAAACTAGCAGGCCAAGCTCACCACAAATCCTCTCCTAGCTCTGCTTTACTTGGTTACTCTCAAGACCAACACAAAGATATCACAGAATGGCCTAAGATCTGGTAAGTACTTCTAAACTAGCCAGCTTTTAACACATTCCAAGGGAAATATTTAGACATCCTTTGGAAATAAAACTAGGACCAAGGCACACCATATCTTCCATAGTTCATCTCTACTTAACTAATACTGAACATAACATTCAAGAATAATATTCAGCTAAGGCAATAAGATGAGGGAACGCCAGCATTCCTATGCTTAAACTGAATTAAATCATTCCTAAATAACACAGATTGGAAGAAAACTTATATATATAAATATTTTCAGTCAGAGAAGGTTACTGATATACAGTAGGTCCTAACTCTATGCATGTTGTTATTTATAAGAGAATTTGAAACACAGTGAAAACAGAAACAAATAACAAGTTACAATTAGAGAAACATCACCGTCAACATAGACCAGGATCCCATAAATCAGCTTGTATTGATGCTCCAAACTAGTTACAGCTTTAATTCCAATGCTTTAGTTTAGCAATCATATACTCATCTCAGCCTAACTTATCTATCACAAGCAGAGCTCCAAGGGCCAGTGAACACTATTTACAATCAGAAGTTTAAGCTCAGATGTATTTCAAAGTTCTGCAACCAACAGTTTCTCATCTTCTACAGAAGTATTTATAGAAGGATGAGGAGGTGAGATTTGATAAAATATCTCTCAAGGAAATTAATACAGTTTCAAGACTTCTTGGCCTTTTGAGGCGCTCGATGAAGAAGTTTACATGTGGTTCATTGTATTAACTATTTTACAATTAATATCAAATCTTGGTGGGAGATTTTATTGACTTTGAGGCTCAGTGCCATGTTTGGAGTTACTCTGTAGATATTTCTGCATTTATTTCCTTGCAGAAGTAACTCCCTGGCTACGTTGAGGCAAAATATTTGATTATGCTCAATAACTTCAGCCTCTGTTTTGAATGCCGTAAGGCATAGGTGGAATTTATGGTAGATGAGGAATCAATTCGCCTCAAATGTGGCAGTGGAGGCCTTTCTGCCTGTTAAACATTTATGATTTTCTTTTAATTGTGTTTTAATTCTGGGAATTAGGCTTTTGATAAGCATTCTTAGCCGTAATTCCAAAATCTATCTTCAATCTTCATTCTACTGTGTTATGTCTTCAAAAACTGATACTCTTTTGAATGTGATTTAAACCATAGTGTCTTGTCGATGTGCAGGCTACAGAGGTCTTTTAAAGGCATCAATGCCCATGAAGCATTAATAAAATGTTGAATCCAACCCTTGCGAATGGTATCCATTGATAATGCAAAGGCACGAGAAACATCTTTCCCGGCCTTCGGCATTTATTTTGAACAAATGGAAAAACCATTAATCCCTGAAAAAATACACAAAATATTAGAAAATCCTACGTTTTAAGGTTTAACTTCTTTCAGAAGGCGGGGAAGGAGCGTAGCCATTGGATGAAAGCATCCAACGGTGGAGATTTATTTAAGAGGAGGTTAAAGAAGAGCGAGGAAAATGAACGAGTCGGAGTGATTTTGGACCGTCCGATCTGGACATGTGGACGGTCTAGATCCAATCGGAGGATCGCAATAAACGGGAGGAGAAAAGGGGTGTGACGAAAATCTCCGATGTGATTGTGCGATCGGGAGGGCAGAGGTGATTAAGCGATGGCTGTTGATCTGAGGATCAGATCAATGGCGGGGAGCGAATCGGAGGGATGACCGATCGGGGTGACAAATCAAATACATGCGATTGAAACTTGCGATGCGATTCAAAACTCCAATGTGATAGAGTTCTGGCCGCTTAATTAGCTTTAGATCAACGACAGGGATTAGTTTTGAAACGAACCGGCAGAAAAAAAACCTTGTAATATGTAAAACCCAAAGTTTAAAATAAAACAAAGGTTTTTATGGATCGGGGTGGAATATTTATATAAGGTGGATAGGTGCTCGACTGCAGGGCCATTGGATATATGAAATACAATGGGCCTGGGGCTTTATATAGCAAAAAAGGCCAATCACAATCGGAGCCATCGGGCCCGGTCTTTCAATCAACCCATTGAAATTTCCCGATGTGATAAGCGCCTTGGGACTTCAACTCTCGGTCCCGAGCATAGGCTATATGAAGTGAAAAGGCGAGGGGGGGGGGAGTTTATATATATAAGACTCAATTGCATTGGAAAGTTTGATGCGGGTCTTTTTAATCAACCCATTGGATTTCCCCGATGCGATTGTGCGATCGTCTCTTTTCAATCTAACCATTTTTCATTTAACACGTGACTTTAGCTTTTAAAGTCAAACTTTGGATAAATGGGTTTTATGTCTTTACAAAAGAAAAATGGATTGGGAATGTATTTTCATAAGGTTTTAAGTGCCAAAGGCGGGCCCACGGGTTATATGGCAAAATAATGTGATCGGGGTTTATAAGAACGGGCTAATCGCATCGGGGTTTTTCAATACAAAGCTTAATCGCATCAGAAACTTCGGAATATGGGAAAGACTTGCGCATTAGAAACTTTCTGATGCGATAAGCGCTGGATAGGATTAGTGCTTGGATTCTAGGGTGTGGGCATGTGGGGGAAGTGGTTTTTGAAACTCAGCCCAAGGGGGCTTGAGTCCTTATGTAAAAAATATGTATTTTTCATGAAATGTTTCAAGGTTTTCAATGGATTTGGGGATTTTGGTAAGGTTAAAGAGTGAGCCTTTAACTTTGTAAAAGTGATTTTCATGAAGGGAAGAAGTGAAATCATGAAAAAAAGGAGTTTTATGGAGAAAAAGGGGAGCAAATGAAGGTTACTTTTGAGTGAGAGAAGGGGGAAAATGATGGTTTCTCAGCAGTATTTTTCTCATGAAATTAGCATAATTTCTGAGTATAAAATGGAAATAGTAAATGAAGATTTTGAGACAGAGGCATGAGGCCTTCAAGAGTCTTCAAGAGCCAACACTTTCTAGTAATAAAATTTGTTCTTTGAAGGCTCAAAAAGTCTTAGCCACCTTTTGCTATAACAAATATTATAGGTGGCTAACACCTAAGAGTTCGACTTTTGGAAAGACATTTTGATTTTATTCAATATCAGCACATTTATAGAAATTTGAACACATTGACTGATTCATTAGCTAATCAATTTTTAGACAAACATTTGCAACATATTTTAAGGAAAACATTCACATCATTGAACAAGATTTCACAATAAACATAGCAAAAAATCTGAAATCATATAGATATATAGTTATAGGTTTTTACAAAATTTGTGCCCAAGACACATTGGTCATCTGACCTCAAAATCTATGCAAAATATCACAAGTAAACTAGTGGTGCTCGTGGTAACATGTTATAGATCTAGCTATCCTACGAAGTAACTGCATCTAATGGTTAGGAACCCTAATAGTGTGTCACTGCAGTCGCATAG
This sequence comes from Pinus albicaulis, assembly GCA_034641835.2. Classification (NCBI taxonomy): domain Eukaryota; kingdom Viridiplantae; phylum Streptophyta; class Pinopsida; order Pinales; family Pinaceae; genus Pinus; species Pinus albicaulis. The sequence continues at coordinate 1,410,647,746 of CM076578.1, read as the reverse complement.
GAAGCTCTTCGATCCAGCAATCCAGAATCCCAAAGGTCAAACCCTCTATGTGTTGTTGAAGCTCAGTCAGAGTCTCAGCGATATGAAGATCCTTAAGGACTGGTCTCCAGACAGCCCTCTCTGCTGGCACATCTACTTCGCGCTATGGTTCCACTACTAGTTGAACACAACCAACATCTGCATTACATCAAAAATTTAGTTTAGTCTTGGGAAGAAATAAAAAATACAAAAACATTTTATAAACCTTAGGAAAATCAAAAAACATGGTCATAAAATTCTTACCTATTTCACCCCACTGAGCGCCTTCTGGTAATGCTAAATCTGGATCTCCTCGAAAATCAACGTCTGCGTATGTGTACTCATCGATGGCGATGATCTGTCGCCAGAACCAGGTAAATAATGCAGTAGAGAACACAATAGTCAATTGGCCTGCATGCTGACCCATGAGTTCTACCCATCTCTCCATCAGAGGATCTCTAGGACTAGCTATATCCACTGTCACATGTTGTGACTGCATCAGTGGAATCCATTCTAAAGCGAAGGATATAAGGATAAAAGCATAGCTGAAATTATTCTTCCTTCCTCCCTTTGCTTTGTTCAATTGTTCCTTTATCTGAGATAGAAAAAATTCAAACCAGTTGAATACTATTGGCTCCATACACTCTAGCGCATACTGCATATACGATCTATTCGCTACGTCTAGTGTAACGGTGCCGAAAAGTTTAGCAATTGTGAAAAGGATATTTCTCAAAGGAAAATCTCTGACATCTCGGATGTTTATTTTTAGATCCTTGCTAGGTTTTGGCCCTAGATAGCAATACTACAGAATATAATACCTCACTATCTCTCCTCCAATGGTAGACCCTGAGAGTGAAATGGGCAAACCTCTCCTCGAAAAACATGTGATAAAATACACATCCTCAACTTTTATGAGAACCACTTGGTTCTTAATATTAAATTCCTCTATCGACGGATCCCATGCCCAAACTAAGAACTCCAATAGTTCTATTTGTTGCCTCATCTTGGAAAATTTGAAGTATTTAAGCAGCCCACAATCTCTTAGGGTTGTTACGGTACCTGGATCATTCAAGGAAATCATATCTTATTCTTCATGTTCTCTTTCCCTCCATGTAATCGTCATTATAATCTGATGGAAACCTAAAATACAACCATAAGATCCATTAGATTCCATTTATTGTAAAAAACTAGGCAAATTTTTGGAAATATGAGAAAATCAAAAAATTATACTACGCCCAACGCACTCCCTAACAAGAGACAGGGAATGCCTACCCTCATTTTAGGTAGAATTTACCCTAGGGGCCTTAAAACCCTAAAAATTTGCAGAAATTGGAGATTAATTGAATACCAAAGGAAAGAGGAGGTTCATGGCACTAACCTAGATCAAACGACGATGAAATCCGTCCACACAAACAATCGCAATCAGCAGTTGAAGTTTGAGGGAAAAATCAGGTTCAGAGCTCCAAAATGCAAATGGTAACTATGGAATGGTAAAAATGAATAGTGAAACTACTTTTAATAGTCATTTAATTATTTGCAGTTAAATTTATCGCTATGACTGTAGTTTTATTATGTTTTTATCATGAAACAAGTATTTTTAATCCATTTGATGTTGTTCTGAATGGGAAATACAACTAATGAATAGATTAGTCATGCAGATTTATTCAAAGAATGACTTGACCAAAAAGCATACTTTTTCTCCTTATTTTTCGAGCTTTGTTAAAACGAAAAAGGATTTGAAGCACACTTTTATCTCTTTTTTGAGCTTCAATAACAGTGAAAAAGGAAACCCTAGAGTATTCTTTCAGCTCTTTTCAGACTCTGATAATGTGAAAAGATTGCCGAGCACTTGTCTTTTCGAGCTCGTAAAAGTAAATGAATTGATATCTACTCAGTATAAGTTTAACCCTTTTCCAGACTGAGATAGATTATTTACGAGAAAGGAATACCTTGGTTAAACATGACCAAAGAGGTTCTCTCAAATATTATTTTACACTTTTTCGAGTCTGAGTGACAAATTTAAGAAAAAGTACTTATGGATTTTTCTTTCGTCCTCTTTTTCAAACTCTCTAAATATGAAAAGGGACTGGGCTATCACTGTCGTTAAGCTTGTTAAAAAATCAAATAGCGATGGGCTTGTTGATCTTGGCAAGAATAAAGTTTCATTTATCGCTAGACTCGTTAAATTATTAAATAGCGATACTTTATTTTCTTGAAGGGTTGAATTATAGATCAAGAAAATGTTACCCTCCTCAAGCTTGCTAAAAAATAAAGAGGTACTGGTCGACAAATGACCGGGGAAAATTTGGGAAAAATGAGCAAAATTTCTTTATGGTAGCAAGTCGCTCTTGAACATGACACTTCCTTCACTCCATGTTCGTGATTGTTTGGGTTGGGTAATCATCTTGACAGTTCATTCATACATATGTTTTATCATACCTTCACTTTGGTTTTGGGTCAATGCTTCCAACTCATCACAGTGTTGCTGATATGTTCAAGAGAAGTCATCCAGTGAATACTTCATCCTTCTGCAATACTCATAAACCTTCATTCTCATGACCGTCATCCCTGAAAGTTGCTATATCAAGTCATACCTTTGTCTCCGAAATCATTAACTCGCGTTTCAAAATAAGGTGGCTTCCTATTGAAGACAAATAAATATCCAGGAAGTTCACTTAGAAACATCAGATTCCAGTACCATGAAGCCTATTACAACATTGACAAGATCCTCGCTTCTGGACCTTTGACCAAAAGATTTTTTTGGCGTTTGACAACAAATCATCTATTCATGCCTTATAAAATGTATTTCAGTACCTTGAGGTTTCATTAATGGTGGTTCTCTCACGTTTGTTAACAGCTCACATCATTGGCTAGTGTTACACAATAATTTGTCACCGTCCCTGCAATCCCCGTCCCGCACATTGGAGGGCTCATTTCGTGACCTGTGAGAAATGACAGGACTTGAAACCACTTTCATGATATTCCTCTAAACATGAGCTTTCATTTCCCTGAAGACAACTCCTTGTGAAAAACCCTAAAAACACCCCTTTTTGCATTAGCGCGGGTAGCTAGTTCATTACCCGCGCCAATAGGGGAAATCCTTCAAAGAGGGCGCACCAATTGGCGCTCTGTCCCAGAGTCACACTCGCGCCAACCATTTTAAGGGGTGTTTTTTAAAAATAAATGGTGGAAGTTTCGTCGTAACCAATTCATAAACTGGTATCTAATTTGAGTTGGGTGGTTTGGCTCCGGATCTCCATGTAGAGGAAGTGGTTTGCCACCTCTCATGGAATCTTCCTTGAGGATAGGGCCAATCCCATGATTATAGGGATCCCAACTCCCCTTCCTCCATCTATAAAAGCTTGCTCATCTCCTTTGCAAGCTAGTCTCCAAGTTCCCAAGCGCCTAATGCTGCAAGAGCCTTGATTCATTCCCTTAAGGCCAAATCCAAGCAAGGAGATCATTGTCAGACATCCGGAGAGAGAGGCTTGTCCCATCCTTGACAGGCTTTATCGAGACACGTTTTGCTGACGACCCGCTGAAGGAGAGTATTGCGCTGGAAGTATGGTTGTATTATTCTTTGATTGATTAATAATAAGCGACTATTGGTTATGGTTCCACTCTTGTTGTTAATTATGATGATGAGTTTCGTCTTTTCCGACTAACATATAGTTGCATATACTGGATTTTATGCTTGTGTTTGTTTTGTTTCTCGCATGTCCAGGTGTCCGATCATGGAGATCGTGAGGATTTTGATCTACCAGAGCTAAGGAAAGGGAGCGCTACTTTCTCTACGAGTGACAGCGTTGGATTCCAGGTAAGCCTTCATCGCTAGTTGGTCTATTTGAAATTAGGAACCTGCACTATAGCGTGAACGATTGTTGCTAGACTCGGTCTGGGCTAGTAGGGATCGCCTCTGTCCGCAGAGGGGATTAACCTCTTCAACAACTGGTAATCAAATTATGTCTTTCCATGTTCAATGAAAAATCATATGTTTGCATGGCTAGACTTGTACCTGAATGATTGAGTGAACGAGATAACAAAACCCCGGATCTAGTTTCATCCATCCAGGCTACAATTTCAGGATTTTTGTACATGTCATCTGTACCATGACCTTACACATAGATTTTCATCCGAACATGGGCCTATATCTGTAGGCATGTTTGCTTTGGGCAACATTCCAATGTCGATGACTTTCTAAATTATGTACATGTTATTAGATTGTTTATGTGTTGAACATGGGAATGCCTACCCTCAGCAATTATGATCAAAGACGATATATCATGATGTAATGTATTGTAATATTGATGCAGGTGACCACTCTGCTTCATCTCCAACCCATCACAGTGTAAAGCATATGAATCAAATGTTTTATTATTTTGACCTCATGCTTTAGGGGGCAATTGTTATAGGTCAATTTGGGCATCATTCCCAATGACCTTGTTAACTGGGCATCATATCCAGAACCAATGACTAAGGGTCTATTATTCCATATCATTTCAAGTTGCAACATACCCTAAGGCAAGTACAAGACAAATCAAGCATGACTTTCATCAAGCAAAGGTTTCCAAGGTTTGAAGTTTATTCTATAGCATATGGGAGCTCACCAACGTCGCCTCTAAGGGGACTAAGTGCATTTCATATGCAGGTATCCCCATGCAAGGCTACTCTGCAAAGCACTTCCCAACATCTATTGGTGTGTTGGTCACATTGGGAGAGAAATTCTCATTTTTCCAGAACCTTCACTTGGCGAGTGCCTTCTAGAAGACTTCACATGTGTCAAGCTTCAAATCCAAGTGTCCATTTGACATCTAAAATATTGGAAACATGTCTTGCCTATTATTGGAAATTCATAGATTACAAAACAACCTCCATCTCCTCTATAAATTGAGCACAGATCTGAGTGCTTGGTAAGGAAGAATTTGAGTAGAGAAATGATGGTGGATTTTCAATTGAGAGTTAGATTTGTGTAACAGCTGCTCGAGAGATTTATACTGTGATGAGGCTGAGGATAATTGCTAGAAGGGTCACTTCAAATCAGTCATTGGGTTGTAACCTCTCCTTCTATCATCAATAAATAATACAACTTATTTTTCCCTATATGCATCTGTATTGGCTTTGATTTTCCATATTGTAAGATCTTAGTTGATGTATATGGTTTATGATTTACTAATTTAGCTAAATAACTTGAATATACATTTGTATTATTGCTATCTTCTATTTTTTTAGTGTTCTTTCTTGCAGGAAGCATTTTTCCTACAAAATTCTTGAATTTGAAGCGACAACGGAAGCGACAGAAGGAGCCATTTAGAAGTACTTGGATTAAAAGTAAGCCTCTAATCCTTTTTGTGTGTCTGCTCTGAGTTAGGAAAGGTAGTCGTATAGTCTTTAAACTATTGTTCTAGACTTTCATCTATCCAGGGAAGCGTGTTTTATCTGTAATTTACAATTCTACCCAACAATATAGGGGCCATGCCATAATGGCTCAAATTTTCCTGTACCTATTACATCAGCTTCTTGATCGTGAAGAAGGATCAAGTCACCCTCTGAGAAGATGCGAGGTTGAACATTTTTGTCGTATTGCACCTTTATATGTCTCTTATGCGCTTCGTTAGCCAATTAGGCTTCATGACACGTTTCATCAAGATGGATGAGATTAAGGAGACAAGCTTATTCTTCTGAGGTGTCAGGTAACAAGTTTATTGTGAGTTTTAACGATGATATTTCACATTGGATTGGTAAGATAGCTTCGAGACCATACACCAATTGAAAAGGATTAAATCCGGTCGCATTTCTCACTGAGGTTCGATACGCCTACAAAGCAGAGTACAGGATCAAATTCCAGTTACTTTTAGGAACTTCTATCATTCATTGAAGTATTCATTTAAGAATTTTGTTAATAGCCTCAACTTGTCCATTTGGTTGTGGATAATAAGGAGTAGAATTATCATGTGACAATCTAACTTGACAGTCAATTCAAACATCATGTGGTTGCAAAAATGCTTCCCATGATCTGTGACTATAGCCTATAGGACCCCAAACCATGCAATAACGTGGTTAAAGAAAAACAGAGCAGTTGTTTGTCCTATTTTGTTGAATGTAGGCATCGCTTCGAGCCATTTGGTAAAATAGTCGACTGCGACAATAATATAACCATGCCCCCTGGACGAACGAGTGTTACAGGTCATGAAGTCACTACCCCATTTTGTAAATGGTCTAGCAGAGATAACAAGATGCATTGGTGCTAGCGGTTTGCGGATCTTATGATAAAAAATTTGGCAAGCATTACAACTTCGGACCGCAAGGATACAGTCTCAAAAAATAGTAGTCCAAAAGTAACCGACACGAACTATCTTCTGCGCGGTAGCATATCCAGATAAATTTCTACCACAAGCCCTAGCATGAAAATCATTTAACACTTTTTCGCCCTCCTGATGAGTAAGGAACCTCCTTAAAATGGTATCGACACCACGACAATAAAGTGTATCGCCAACGATTAGATAATCTTTGGCTTGGTATCGAATACGTCATTTTTCAAACCGAGAGGTATTAGCTTGAAAATTTTGGGTTTGGATATAAATGATGAAATCCCCATACCAAGGATTAGATGATCTGATTATAAACAAAGACTCTTCATGAATTGATGGTTCTGACGTATTTGCAGTACTATCAGAGGGAAGGTCACAGAGAAGCTCATCCAAAACTAAAGAATTATTTGACTTGGATTTGATAAATTTCAAATCAAATTCTTGCAAAATGACAATCCGTTTTGAATATTTCCCCCCTGCAATTGACGTGATAAGATATAAGTCATGGGGTTGAAATCCGAAACTATTGTTGTTTTTTAGAGCAGGATATAATGGTGAAATCTTTGGATAGCTTGAATAGCTGCCAAGGCAAGCTTTTCTACATATGAGTACTTAACTTCCGTATCATTGAGATTACGAATCAAATAATAGATCGTATGTTCAATTCCGTCTTCTACTTGGACCAATACCATAGCAATGGTCGTTTTGGCCATGACGATATATAGGAAATAATCATTTTGATAATTAGGAGGATACATTAATGACGCTTGGAAAATAGTGTCCTTGACAGCATCAAAAGAAGCTTGCACAACTTAGTCCCAATAGAAGGGAACCCCATTTTTCAAGATTTGAGTAAATCCTTTAGCCATTTCGGCATAAGTTGGAGTGAAACTCCTTAGGAAGTTAGCCTTTCCTTGAAGTTTCTGTATCTAAAGTAAGTTTGATGGCGTAGGAAAATCAAGAATGGCTTGAACCTTCAAAGGGTCGATTTGAATTCCTTCTTTTGAGACTATGAATCCAAGTAAACGACCAGAACCAACACAAAACACACATTTATGTGGATTGAGGCGTATTTTTAAGTGTCAGCAGCGTAAGAAAATGGCTCTCAAATGCATCGGGTGATCAGTTTGATTTCGTGAATGCACTGGTAAATCATCTAGATATGGTTTAACTATGTGCTTGATGTCATAGAAAGCATAATCCATTGCTCTCTGAAAAGTTTCCCCAATGTCCTTCAAACCAAAGGGAAGTTTCCTATAAGTGAATGTGCCCCAAGGAAAGATGAATGTTGTCTTATGTTGATCATATGGGTGGATATTTATTTGATTGTAGCCTAAAAATCCATCCATGAATGAAAATATTGCACATCCAGCACAATTGCCAATAATCTGGTCGATAAAGGGAGTAGGATAGTTGTATTTTCGATAAGCATGATTAACATCCCGATAATCGACACACACTTTAATGGTTCCTTATTTTTTCATAACAAGAATGATATTGGAAACCCACTCAGTTAGCAGAACAGGGTAAATGAAACCGGCACGGAAAATTTTTTCAGCTTCTGCTTTGATGGCAGTGGCTTTCTTCAGATGAACAGAACGAAGCCGTTGACACACCAGTTTGACATCAGGATACATATTAATAGTGTGTTCAACTATACTAGTATCTATGCTTGGAATTTCCTTGTAAGACAAAGCTAATACATCACGAAATTCACAAAAGAGAGAGCAATATGATTCAATTTCTGATGGAGAACAAGATACACCGACATGAATATTCTCTACAACGTCAGGTTTGGTTGAAATATCGGTAGAAATCATTTCTTCTTTATTTGACAGATTTCTCTCGGAATCGATTGCAATAATGGGAAAAGAATTCGAAAATAAATTTTTGATGGATGGATGATATAGTTCACTAAGATGATTTTCTTCATAATTAAGAAGATAAGAACGACGATGATAATATTCCCATGGTTCTCCCTCTAACATCATGGTTTCCAAAATATTCTCATCTATCAAGAACATTGAGGAAAATGGATCAGATGGAGTACCAAAATCTAAGGAATGATCAACCCAAACACTCAGCGACACTAATTTCATATTTTATGCCCAAGCTAGATAGATTGATTGCTATGCCAGCTCGATAGAGCTGGGTAGTAAAAATTCATCCAATGTAGAAATTTCAGAATCACCCATACTCTTCCTTAAGCCAGATAGAGTGGAAGAGATCATGTAGAAGGTCTCTATACTTGCAATTTCTACCAGCGTCATGAGCGGCGGTAATGCATAGGTTCCCATAAGAGTGGAATCCTTTAAGAGTCCTACACCAATGTTTTGAAGTTCTAGTTGGGGTATGTGAACGAACGAAACGCTTCCAGTTACCTGTGAAGCAAAGGTAAAGAAGGATAGTCGATTAATGACTTTGATTGTACCTTTGCGTGGAAAGGAAATCATTCTAAAATATGTAGAAACAATGGCAGTCATTGCATATACCCATGGCCTTCCAAGTAAAATATTATAGTTAAGGGGTCCATCAACAACCTCAACATCAAAATTCACTGTTTTACCCCCTAGTTCGATATGTAGTTATTAATAATACCACAAGGTTTATATGTACATCCATCAAATGCCTTCAACGTCATTTATGATTGTGATAAGTGCGGTGAGCCAAGTGACTTCCAATAGTTTAGATACATAATGCATGTAGATGCTCCCTCATCAATAATAGTGCAATGAAAAAGATGATTGAGAACATTTACCTGTATGGAGAATTCCAATTCTACTGGTAGTTGTGGCACATATCTTGTATGATTAAAGATGACAAGATTAGAATCATTTGGATCAATTCCACCAATAACCAACAATAGAGCTTGTTTTTGGGAGCGACAATTTTGTAATACCTCAAGAGCATACATAACTGAAGGGGATTGAGCCAAATCTTCAACTATATTATAATTTTTTTCATCTCTTGCTCGACGATTATATGTCGATTTATGAATTACTCCCTTTGGTGGCTTGATTGTCAACTCAGGAATAGCAGTAGGTAGTACTGATTCTGTAGATGGATTCATTGTCGAGGTAGTAGGTTGATCAGTGGCACAACTACCATAATCTTTATTTCACGTTGACACCAAACTATATGTTGAAGGTTTTTTGATAGATAAAATTAACACTTGGGAACTAGGAGTTGAATCCATAGTAACCATGTTTGTGTCCGGATTTGGAAATGGGTTTGTCAACACAGCTGAAGCATGAGAATTCTTAATTATTTTTGAGAATTCAACACGGTGAGGACAATCCCTAACAAAGTGTTCCTCATTATAGATTATGCATGGATAACAAGGTTTCTGAGGTCCAGACAGTTGATTAGATTCTCTTTCCTGTGGGTTAGAAGTTTGATTTTTCTTTGCTTTCCCCTTTTTATTACTTCTTGGTTGCTTATCACCTATGCCATTATCAAATGACATGACATTAATTTCGGAAGTAGGAGCAGGATCAGATGCAATAGTGTGGTGTGTGCTTTCAGTGCCTATCAATCCATCCCTAGCATGAGAGTCCTTTAATTGAGGAGGAACATTGAAATTACATCTCGGGGCGTTAGGAATTTTTTCATAGAGTGTGCGAGACTGAGTATAAATCAAGTTTAAATATTGGGCACGAACAATAACTTGGTCTTCTGTGATGATTCCACCCTTATCCACATCCTTAGTTATAGAAGGTAACAGGGAATTAATGAACCATTTAGAAAGGAGCTGATCTAGAACAAATGTCTTAACCATTCGTCGACGATGATGCCACTCATGAATATGATCAGAAATGTGAGTTGCATTAGTCTGTTTGAAATTATTCAAGAGTTCTGTTCCAGTTTCATATCTGATGGGTAACTACAAATGAGTCAAAAATACATTATCTAGGGCTTTGAAGTTGTCAAAAGAAGCTCTAAGTAATTCAGTGTACAATTTTGCAGCCAGACTTGTGAGCGTACACTAGAAAAGATGTAGTTGAACATAATCATCATTCAGGGAGTTTGATGAACACCATAAATGATAAGTCATAACATGAGTCAATGGATCTTCTCCAAGATTTCCATTAAATATAGGAATATCTGAGGGTAATTTGTGAGGTATCACAGACCACTAAGGAGCATAGCTGATTGGATCATCAGTTAACCTATTTAAATCTAGTAACTCTGAAGTTGCAACAAAGGGAAAATGTTGATTAAGATCAGGTTGAGCATAGCCAGGGTAATATGGAATTTCTTGAGAAAAAGGTCTTTGAGCACCAACATAAGGAATCTACTTCTGGTAACCCAGATAGTGGTTGTTTTGCATAGCAAACGCTTGAGGATTCTGTTGACCAAAACCTGGATATAATACTTGTTGAAATGAAGTTTGAGGAATTTTCCCCTATGGCTGCCAAGGGATATGTCCACCAATATTATAACCCAAATTAGGATAACTTGGACTCAGTTGATATGTATAACCAGGTTTCGGTTGTGACATCCCATAAAATGGTAGACCAACTTGTGAATAAATGATTCCTGGTATACGTTGTTGTAAATTAATCAAAGGATTTAGAGTTTGTGGACCCAAAATTTGATGGTATTGAGTTGAAGGACCTGCTTGATAAGGTTGATGTACAACATTTTTATTTTGTAACATGGGTATAGATGTATTAACAATTGGTAATGAAGTGCGTGTAACAGGTTGAACTTGTTGATACAAGTGTACAATCATTTGTGGTTGGATAGGAAAAGTGGGTTTCCATTGAAAAACATTAGATTGACCAAAAAGAGATGGATTACTGTCATATTGGGTGACCAAAGGTTGCACCCCAGCATGAGGAGGATAATAAGATGGAAAATATTGCTCTCCAGATGTTGGGAGTCCATTTGATATGGTACTTGAAGGAATTGACCCAGAAGGACCGGCTTGATATTTCCCTGAAGATATGTATAATGAATCAATTCGTTCAGTACCTATGATAGGATTATCAGTTAAAATACCAGATGATGACATTCGTAAAGTCCATGGATTTGAAGATGCACCAGAGAAAATTGGAGATAATGATTTGTAACCTGATGGGACCATAGGGCCACCATGAAAATATGGCTCTGGTGAAGTTGTAAACATCCACGGGATAACTAGGGTGGGAGTTGACATAATTGGAATATATGGCCTAATTGAAGATATTGGTTCAGGCATGGTTACTTGACCAAAGGTATAGCCTTTTGAATCGACGAGATTTTGAAAAGGAGTAGGATCGACAAAAGCAGAGGGTATCGATTGAGGAAATGACTCGTAAAGGTAAAGGTCCTCCACAAAATGGCTTGGAGTTAAAGGTGTATTGTCTTTTGGGATTTATTCAATCGCAATTAAACCAGGTGGAAGTATTTCACTAACAGGCCCAAAGTATATTTCAGACAGTTGACTATGTGATATAGGAGTTTCAATGGCTATAGAACTTTTTGGGATGACTAAGGTAGGGACAACTTCCGGTTGTTCGAATTCAGGATTCACATGTTCTAGAAAATAAGAGACAGGATCTGGATATATTTTTGGTTGAGCAACGTTGGGTCCAAGAGGTATGGTCTCACTGATTGGATGGATCGTGACCATAGGTAGCTATGAAGACTCTGTTTCGACAACAATAGACGAACCAGGATGTGTAGAAACAACTTGAGCTAACTCTAGTTTATTGGAAAATGATGTTTCACTAGAGGTATGGATTGTATTTGATTCAATAGATCATGATCACCTTCACCTACCAGAAGTAACTTCTGGTGGTAAAGGTGGTTTTAAAGCTAATATATATGCGAACAACGAGGGAAAGGGTTTTTTTCTTCCATGATTACTGATTTATTTTAACCAAAAACAAATAAAAAAAATAAAAGGGTAATGCTAGGCAAAAGGGTTTACCAAGAAACTGTGAACTACAGAATACCTCCTGGCTAGCCAAGAAGTATGGGCAGGCAATCTCCCTGAATGTTGTGTTCGGTGTATCAGAATTTACAACGCAACCGACTTGGTTCACTATCAATGGATAGCACCTAAAAGTTGTCCTTTGAAATATACCCGAAGGTATGTGGAGGCCCAAGTCTAGATTAACGTTGTCCGATGTGAAACCACACAGTGAGAGCACCCGTTTATACTTATAATACCACCCGATATACCCGAAAGTACATGGATGAGCTACGATATACTTACGTACATCGAGTGAGGTATCACACTCAGAATGTATCACAGACCAGTTAATGACAGCTGCTATGTTTTACGACGTTGGAACACGTATCTATCCTAGACCTTCTAAATGTTATCATTATGGTTCCAATTCTTTTTTAGGTAAATTGAGATTAATTTTATGTTGATCTTGCTTAAAAATTTTCCTTTCAAAGGTTCACCGCAACGATTTATTGGAAAATTCCTAAAATGCAGCTAAGAATGATAAGCAATCTTTCACTTTCAATTTTTTCGATGAAGACCTGGCTACTAGAGGGAAAGAGCAATCAATTTATGAGCTAACAAATCAGAAAACACAAACTAAATGTAGATTTCCTAATTGTTCCTTTTTGCAAAACACACAAAAATCCTACATGCAAATGAATATTTTTCTTTTTAAGTTCCTTTAATGTTATGAATGCAAAAAAGAAACTAAGTGCACTAAATCAACAAAAATCAAATTCCTTTTACTCTTGAGAAATGAGGAATAAAAACAACAATTTCTCTTTTGAAGGAAAAATGAGGAATTTAACAACAATTTCTCCTATCAGGAAATGAAGAATTTGCAACAATTTACTTTTTCAAAAGCAAATGGATCTAATGTGACAGTAAAAATACTTCGAAATAAATCTTTCAATGATAAATAAAAACGTTTTTAAACAAACATTAAATAAATTTTCTTTCAAAGGTGGAAGAAATATATAGATTCACTGGTCAATATGAGGTTCAAACTTTTCAAAACACAGCAGAAAACAAACTGAATAAATTTGCAAAGAAAAATTCAATGGAATATGTATTGTTTCAGGAGTCAACGTAGTCTCTAAGGGGAGACAGTGCTCTGCAACGCAGGTCTGAAAGGGATATAGTGCTCTACAAAGCACTGTGTCCTATCCAAGACTGCATTGGGCGCAGTGTATATGGGAAAACACTATCGTTAAACAAACTTCGTTTGCAAATTAATATCTCAAAAAGTTTGATCTTTGTGAACAACAACTACTGGGTGGATAAAAAAAGAAAATCAAAGGCTAGGTCACCTAGATCTAAGAGAAATTCTACCTAGTGGAGTCACCAATTTGTTGGGCAGAATTGTGAATTACAGATAAAACATGCTTCCCTAGACAGATGACAGTCTAGAACAATAGATTAAAGACTATATGACTACCTTTCCTAACTCAGAGCAGACACATAGAAAGGATTAGAGGCTTACTTGTAATCCAAGCGCTTCTAAATGGCTCCTTCAGTCACTTCTGTTGTAGCTTCAATTTCAAGCAGTTTGTAGGAAAAATTATTCCTGCAAGAAAGAACACTAAAACAATATAAGATAGCAATAATACAGATGTCTATTCAAGTTAGCTAGCTAAATCAGTAAAGCATAAAACATATACATCAACTAAGATCTTACAATATGGAAAATCAAAGCCAATACATATGCATATAGGAAAAAGTAAGCTGTATTATTTATTGATGATAGAAGGAGAGGTTACAACCCAATGACTGATTTGAAATGACCCTTCTAGCAATGATCCTCAACCTCATCATAGTATAAATCTCTTCAGCAATTGTTACACAAATCTAACTCTCAATTGAAAATCCACCAGCATTTCTCTACTCAAATTCTTCCTTACCAAGCACTCAGATCTGTGCTCAATTTATAGAGGATCTGAAGGTTGTTTTGTAATCAATGACTTTCCAATAATAGGCAAGACATGTTTCCAATATTATAGATGTCAAATGGACACTTGGATTTGAGGCTTGACACATGTGAACTCTTCTAGAAGGCACTGGCCAAGTGGAGATTCCAAAACAATGATAATTTTGCTCCCAATGTGACCAACGCACCCATATATGTCGGGAAGTTCTTTGGAGAGCAACCTTGCATGGGGATACTTGCATATGAAACACACTTAGTCCCCTTAGAGGCAGCATTGGTGAGCTCCCATGTGCTATATAATAAACTTCAAACCTTGGAAACCTTTGCTTGATGAAATTCATGCTTGATTTTTCTTGTTCTTGCCTTAGGGTATGTAGCAAGTTGAAATGATAGGGAATGCTAGACCCTTAGTCATTGGTCTTGGATATGATGCTAAGTTAACCAGGTCGTTGGGAATGATGCCCAAATTGACCTATAACACATCTATTTAAGATTTTTCCCATATTCAATAGTGACGAAATTGTTGCACATATTCAAAACATCTTCAAATACTGAATGTTATTACTCTTCAAATCCTGGACTTCGTTTTAGGTATGAAACGGTTTATTACTTTAAGAGACAAAACAAACAACAAACATAAATGTAATATTCACGATATAATATTAAAAGTGATAAAATTGTAAACTGGGATTTAAGCATTAAAGCACTTGTAATGGAAACATGTACACTGTATGTGTTTTTGTTTATGGTATGATATTAAGATATTAAAAGACACCTTGTAACTTCTTGATTTAATCATGGAAAATGGATTTTTATATTTGTGGAAATGAGAATCTAGACTTTTCGCTATAATTTCTTTGGTTGATGAATGCTTTTCCATTACTTGAATGGATCAATTCTGTAATTTCAATCACAAGTGTATAATGGAATAAAAAACACAGTCATTATCACCTTTCAAACAATGCAATCCTTGCCAGACAATCTTCTCCAATGTGTGTCACAACAAAAACACTATTAGATCATTGTTGTTGGGAAAAATACTGAGGGGGGGGGTGAATCAGTATTTAGATCTGACTGAAAACTTGTTAGTTTTTCTTTTTCTAAAACCTATACCCTACTTTACTGAACCCAACTTGCGTATACAAGCAGATATTCTTAACAAAACTTGTGTATTACCAGAGATCTCATTATGGAGATAATTCTTTACTTAGATCATTGCATCATTCATTCATTAGATGTTTAGTAAGCAGTAAACATGTGTAGTAAGAACAGAATAAATCATCAGACATAAGCATCACACATCAACACCAGGATTTAAGGTGGAAACCCAATTCGGGAGAAAACCACCACTGTCGTCGTCTCAGTCTCCAATATTTATTATAAAGAAAACTTCTTACAACATTTTATTGGCATAGACTCATACCTACAACGCAGACCACCTCGTTAAGGCTAAATCTTCTCTCATTTACCACCTCTCCCCGGAAGGGAGCTGCTAACCTCTACTTCCTTGCCACTAAATTTCTCTCCTGGAAGGGAGCTACTACCCCCTGCTCTCGTTTACCAGCTACCACTGGAAGGGAGCTACTACCCCCTCACTGAAGGCTTCGACCCTCAACACTACTGCAGACCACATTTCATCAATTTTCATATTGGATCAAACATCTTCAACACAACCCTTCACTTAAAATCAACAAACATACTTTGTCCAATACTTCAAACAGAACAATGAGACCACTATAACCAGAATATCAGAAATAACCCAGACTTCATAATAGATATGCAGATGTAAACTCAACCCTGAACATTCATTGAATCAAATATCATACACTACTTCTCTTTGCTGAAACTGCGTGTATACGCGCTTCCCTGCTTACAAACCTGCATATGCCTCTATGCATAACATGAAATGCATATGCCACTTCTCTTCACTGAAGACACGTGTATACGCGCTTCTCTTCATATCAACCTGTGTATACTTTTGAGAACACTAATTTTCAGAATGTGATCACACTAAGATTGAAATCAGATTTATGTTCAGACAATCTATCAACCATGCAGAACTGTTTAGACAATCATTCTTCCTTCATTGAATCATCAACCAACAACTTGATCTTTAATCAACATAATTAGCAGCATAATCAACATTCAAACAACCCAGATCTGTATGAATACATCCTTGAGAGATAGCAGTAAAACAGCATAACAGATCAGACATTTCATTCCACACATTTTAGCAAAACCGTAGATTCCATACGTGCTTTTACTTCACTGAACCTGCATATATACGCGCTTTCATAGAGACAAACCTGCGTATACTTTAGTGCATTTTATTCTTCAGAAACCCTAATTTCCATACACGCTTTTCTTTAAGCGGACCCATGTATATACGCGTTTTTACCGAGACAAACTAGCATATAGATCTATAAAAGATAAACTGTGCAGAACAGACCAGATCTATAAACTTACCCAGATTTCTTCAATTTCTTCATCATACTTGCGCTAGGTCTTCATCATTTCTTTTCCAGATCATCCTAGAGATTCATCATTTCTAGATCTAGAGATCTTTAACCTTCATCATATCTATAGGTGCATCATAGATTCAAATCTAACAATTAAGACCAGAGTTCATCCATACAGATATTTTTTAGATGAATTTATTCATCAACAACCCTTGCACCTACACCCTTGCACTATGATCCTCTTCTCCTTATATAGTTTTAGCCTTTATCAATACCATGAGTCAAAACCATTCAACCGCTGATGGTATTCCTGGATAGGATCAAATAGATAATGAAACACTCAATACTATAGGCCAATACCATGGTAATTTCCCCTGGTTTTATAAATTTAGAGCGCAAATAGGCATACACTACTTCGTACGTACTTTTCCGCGTACATACGCTACTCCGCCTTTACAAACCTGCGTATGCTTTGTGACATACCATTTTTATCATTATTTTGGCACTTAATGGAATTTATTTCTCTGTTACTTCTGAGGTACTCTGTAAATACATTAGATTTACATCATTAATAAACTCATCAAGTTAGTTTCCATCAAGGAAAACTTCATCAAGTATGTTGCCATCAACTTCATCAAGTAGGTTTCCATCAAGGACAACACATTGCATCATATTGCCAACAATCTCCCCCTTTGGACTTGATGGCAACCATGATTGTGTTTGATCACCACAACAAATAGATACATTGAATATAACCACTATGCAAACACCATGATACTCTCCCCCTTTGACATCAAGGGCAAAGGGCGGATCAAAACCAAAACAAGGTATGTCTTCTCATGTAGAAAGAAGAGCTCTGTAGATCTAATGTGCACTAAAGTTACCAATCTTCAAACATATTTTTCAGTGAATTACATGACTCTATGACCTTTCCTATCACCAAGGACTCATACTTACATCAAGGATCCAACCAAGTGGATTTACATATATGACTCAAGTACCCAACCAAGTGGGTTTACACATTTTGACTCAACTACCCAACCAAGTGGGTTTACAAATTTTATCAATGTCCTTACATGACTGAATATTACAATTTTATATCATAGGTCTCACCATGACCTTTTCATCAAATTATAAATATGAACTTAAATACCAAAAAGACCTTAAGAGAGAGATCATATTTCAGAACCATCATAATGCCAACAATGCATTATTCTCAGCAAGGCTAATGCTCCCCCTGAACCTGTACACCTAATCTTGAGAAATTTCAACATACGCTTCTGTCTCCATTGGAGCTCGCGTGTATACGTGGATTTAGTTCATGAAACCCACGTATATAAAGTGAGATACAGAAAAATTTCACTCCTTCATCTCCCCCTTAGCTTGTGCATCCTGAACACTTTCAATAGCAAATCATCAAGGAATCTTCATCAAATATCATAGAATGAAACAAAAATATGAGAGCTGAAACATCACCAGAGATACCCAATAGCACCATAGCTGTGCTGAAGAATGCTGACCCAGAAAAAATTTTCAGCAACCACCCATACGTGGTTTTCTGTGTATAAACTCGCGTATATACACGACTGTATTTTAGGAAATCCACGTATCCAATTTAATCTTCTGAATTTAAGTAGATCTAATCTTTTGCATGGCAGAGACTACTCCCAACTTCTGTCTGAGATATTCGAACGCTTCCCTGGGTAGAGGTTTGGTAAATATATTAGCAACTTGTTCTTTGGAGGGAACATACTCCAACTTCACCTTTTGTTCAAGCACTTGTTCACGTAAGAAGTGATACTTGATGGGAATGTGCTTGGTCTTGGAATGCATAAAGGGATTCTTTGAGATACTAATGGCACTTGTATTATCACACATAATGGAGATAGGAGGTGAACATTTGATTTGAAAGTCTTGTAAGGTTTGCATCATCCAAAGAAGTTGAGTGCAACATGATGCGGCAGCCACATATTCTGCTTCTGCTGTAGATAAGGCAATAGAGTTTGCTTCTTGCTGAACCAAGATACTAACCAAGGCCCCATATAGAATCAACCACCACTAGTTCTTTTCCGATCATCAACATTTCCATCCCAATCTGCATCAGTGTAAGCATGAAGAGTGAGATCAACATTCTTTGGATACCATAGTCCAAAGTCTTGAGTTCCTTGTAGATATTTGAATATTATTTTGACAGCCTGAAGGTGAGACTCTTTTGGATTAGCTTGGAATCGTCCAACAATCCCAACTGCATGCATAATGTCCGTTCTAGTCCCAGTGAGATAAAGTAGACTTCCTATCATAGATCTGTATTCTGTTTGATTCACCGTGGGAGAATCATCATGAGAACTGAGATTACATTCGGTTATCATTGGTGTACTTACAGGTTTGCACTCTTCCATGCCATCCTTCTTCAGAATTTTTTTAAGGTATTTTGCTTGTGATAAGAATATGCCATCTGTTGTTTGATGCACTTGCAAGCCAAGAAAGAAAGTTAGTTCCCCAAGTAAAGACATTTCAAATTCTTGCTGCATAGCAGAAGAAAATTTCTGACTCATAGATTCTTCATTACTTCCAAAAATTATATCATCAACATATGCAACCACAATCAATAGTTTATAATTTTTAGTTTTTTTGTATAAATTGCTATCAGCAGACCCCTTGTTGAGTGGTAGAATGTTGTAAACCATTTGTTTGTGCGTGCTTTTGGAAAGTAATTTGAGTGTAAAGAGCACAGAAGATTCTGCAGTATCAAGATTTTCAAATTATAGAGAGAAACGTTGTACATTGATAATCTCATCTAAGGTTTGGATCCTTTAGAAAATCTAAGATTCAAAGTCTTTACTTTCTCAAGTTCTTTTCTTAGACTTACCACATCACATTCTAATTTCTCATTGTGTTTTCTTCTCTTCTTCAATGCGATTTTTAGAGATTCTATGGATATTTTAATTTCTTCTAAGCATATTTTGAGTTGATTGATTTCATCAAGAAAATCATTGTCCTCTAAAGCATCCATAAAATTATATTTTTCTTCTCTAGATTATTTTTCAAATGCCATGAGAAGTATAAGATCTTGTTCACATTCTTCCTCACTATCAGATAACTCATATCTGTCTTCATGAGTATAGTAACTTTTTCTAGTGCTAAACGGATTCTTATTCCTTCTTGCTACTTCCTTGCCCTTTTCATGTGTTTCTTTATGAGGAAACTTAGCAGCATAATGACCAACTCTTCCACAAGCAAAAAATTTTAAAGGAAGCTTACCTCTGAACCGTCCTGTGCCAAGTTGGAGTTTCTTTACAAAATTTACCTCATCTTCTTCTGAATGTCCCCCGATCCTTGCTTCTTGTACTTCTTTCCCTTTTGTAGAAGCTCTAAAGACAGCTTCTTTGACTTCAGATGGTCCTCCTCTTCTCATTTCATATGTAGTTAGTATGCCATGAAGCTGCACCATAGTAAGATTTTGAAGATCCTGCTTTTCTTCAAGAGTAGAAACTTTTGACTCAAATTTTGCTGTTAATGATCTTAAAATTTTCTCAACCAAAGTAGTTTCGGTTATTGTTTCTCCCAGATTTCTCATATGATTTACAATATCATCAAGACATAAAAATAATTTGGCAATTCTCTCCTCATTATCCATTTTTAGATTCTCATATTGAATTCGGAGAGTTTGAAGTTTAGCACTTTTTACCTTTGCATCACCTTCATAACTTAGAATGATTTTGTCCCATATTGCCTTTGCTATATTCAGCTGCATGACTTTGACAAATTTTGATTTAGTTAGAGTTCCCAATAGAGCATTGACTTCTTTTTCATTTGTTTCATAATCCTTATTTTTCGTCGGATCTGTTGGTACTGCGGCTGGATATTGATATCCTCCTTCAACAATAGCCCATACATCTGCTCCCAGAGACTGAAGATAGGATCTCATCCTTGTTCTCCAGAAGATTAAATTGTTTTCGGTAAAGAGCGGAGGTCTGATAGATGCTATTCCATCTTGATTGCTCATCTTGCTTGATCTTCCTTCTAGCGGTTAAGCTTTTTCAGAAGGACCTGCTCTGATACCAATTGTTGGGAAAAATACTGAGAGGGGGGGGTGAATTAGTATTTAGATCTAACTAAAAAATTGTTAGTTTTTCTTTTTCTAAAACCCATACGCTACTTTACTAAACCCAACTTGTGTATACACGTGGATATTCTTAACAAAACTTGTGTATTACCAGAGATCTCATTATGCAGATAATTCTTTACTTAGATCATTGCATAATTCATTCATTAGATGTTTAGTAAGCAGTAAAAATGTGCAGTAAGAACAGAATAAATCATCACATATAAGCATCACACATGAACACCAGGATTTAAGGTGGAAACCCAATTCGGGATAAAACCACCACTGTCGTCATCTCAGTCTTCAATATTTATTATAAAGAAAACTTCTTACAACATTGTACTAGCGCAGACTCATACCAGCATGTAGGCACCCACCTGCAGAAGGCTACAACCTTCTCTCATTTACCAGCCTCTCCTGGAAGGGAGCTACAACCCCCTACTCTCGTTTACCAGCCTCTCCTAGAAGGGAGCTACTACCCCCTGCTCTAGTTTACCAGCTACCACTGGAAGGGAGCTACTACCCCCTCACTGAAGGCTTCAACCCTCAGCACTACTATAGACCACGTTTCATCAATTTTCATACTGGATCAAACAGCTTCAACACAACCCTTCACTTAACATCAACAAACATACTTTGCCCAATACTTCAAACAGAACAGTGAGACCACTGTAACCAGAATATCCGAAATAACCCAGACTTCAGAATAGATATGCAGATGTAAACTCAACCCTGAACATTCATTGAATCAAATATCATACGCTACTTCTCTTTACTGAAACCGCATGTATACACGCTTCCCTACTTACCAACCTGTGTATGCCTCTATGCATAACATGAAATGCATACGCCACTTCTCTTCACTGAAGACGCATGTATACACCCTTCTCTTCGTATCAACCTGTGTATACTTTTGAGAACACTGCTTTTCAGAATGTGATCACACTCAGATTGAAATTAGATTTCTGTTCAGACAATCTATCAACCATGCATGACTGTTTAGACAGTCATTCTTCCTTCACTGAATCATCAACCAACAACTTGATCTTTAATCAACATAATTAGCAGCACAATCAAGATTCAAACAACCCAGATCTGTATGAATAGATCCTTGACAGATAGAAGTAAAATAGCATAACAGATCAAACATTTCATTCCACACATTTCAGCAAAAACCTAGATTCCATATGCGCTTTTACTTCACTGAACCTGCATATATACGCGCTTTCACAGAGACAAACCTGCGTATACTTCAGTGCATTTTATTCTTCAGAAACCCTAATTTCCATACGCACTTTTCTTTAACCGGACCCGCGTATATACGTGTTTTTACCGAGACAAACTAGCATATAGATCTATAAAAGATAAACTGTGCAGAACAGACCAGATCGATAAACTTACCCAGATTTCTTCAATTTCTTCATCAGACTTGCGCCAGGTCTTCATCATTTCTTTTCCAGATCATCCTAGAGATTCATCATTTCTAGATCTAGAGATCTTTAACCTTCATCATATCTATAGGTGCATCATAGATTCAGATCTAACAATTAAGACCAGAGTTCATCCATACAGATATTCCTTAGAGGAATTTATTCATCAACAACCCTTGCACCTACACCCTTGCACTATGATCCTCTTCTCATAGTTTTAGCCTTTATCAATACCATGAGTCAAAACCATTCAACCGCTGATGGTATTCCTGGATGGGATCAAATAGATAATGCAACGCTCAATACTATAGGCCAATACCATGGTAATGTCCCATGGTTTTATAAATTTAGAGCGCAAATAGGCATACGCTACTTGGTACATACTTTTCCACGTACATACGCTACTCCACCTTTACAAACCCACGTATGCTTTGTGACATACCATTTTTATCATTATTCTGGCAGTTACTAGAATTTCTTTCTATGTTAATTCTGAGCTGCTCTGTAAATACATCAGATTTACATCATTAATAAACACATCAAGTCAGTTTCCATCAAGGACAACTTCATCAAGTAGGTTGCCATGAAGGACAACACATTGCATCATATTGCCTACAATTGTCTTATATAATACTACTATTATTGCTATGTCACATATCTACTCAAGCCTAAAAGGTATCTTTGTGTGAGGGATTCTGACATCAACATATGTAGTTGTTAAGTATAGTATTTGTTTCTTATTAAGGTCAATATTGCCATCAATCCAAAACATTGCAAGGCCTTTTATATGCTGCTTCTATCTATTATAGATAAAAGTCTTGTAGCGTGAGAACTATGAATAGTAGTCCTCTGTCTATTCATATTGTTGCATACAGAGGAAGCCTTTGAAAAAAATATTATATTCCCAATAATGACGTTATAGTGAAGCCAACTTAAACAAAAAATTTTGCTTCAATACCTTACATATTGCAGAGTTTTAATTCTTCAGAAACTATAATACTTATGCACTCATTATTGGTTGATTATAGAGATGTGCCTAAATTCATTATCTCTATATTGCGACTGTCCAGTTGACGACAACCATAAATCTCCGAGACAGGAAACCTATAGAAAGCATTCACAATAGAAATGTAGAAGCTTTGTATGCCTTAGTCTGTCTTCTGACGTTCGAATCATTTTTTTGTCCACCATTTGTAGCGATCTTCATAGGATGCCCTTACACGTTCATGATTTGGAGGATCAAAATCAGCCTTGTTCCATGCCAGCACAACGGAGCGAAGGACATGAAAACTTAATCTTTGAAGCATAGCTAAAAAAGGAAATCTAAAAGGACATCCATACGCATGGAATTACAATTTCCAGCTCCTTTACATGACGTTTGGATACCTCCATTATGCCAGAGTCGCTTCTAGGGCTTTAGAAATTATAATACGTATGAATAGACCTTGAAATATTTAGATTCAAACTCCAGAATTCTGAATCAATTGTTTGAATTATTCATCTTTATAATGGTGTTGGGCCATAGATGACTGAATTTATGACCAAAAAAGTGCAGAAGAATCGTGATCTAAAAGGGGTTGCATACATATCAGTAAAACAGTTATCCACAGATTTGAAATAGGTCATATGCCCTTTCCCTAACCAAAGATGACTAAAATGCTTCAAGGAGTTGTAAAAAATATTTTGGGGAATGTTAAAATATTCCGCAAGATAAAAGGATCATTGGGAGGTTGGAGAAAAACGGGGGAGAGAACACTTCATCATAACAGGAATCATCATTCTAGGGGCTGAGGAAGGAATTTTGGAAGGAGAGGTTTTCGTATTTGAACAAGTATAAGCAGAACCTTGGCAGGGACAAATCTTTTCTCAAGTGGAATGATGCAGATGTGGAGGATTTCATCCAATCGGATCCTGTCTATGGCCCTCAGCTAAAGCTCACACAAGAATCTTCCAAGATAGCAGCCACTAGGAGTCTGATTGGTACGGTTTCAACAACTGGGGTTTCATGGAAATATTCTAGACATGGAATCAGAGCTATATTGTCCTTCGGTGCAGGAGCTACTTTTGGTTTGGTTTTTGGGAACGAAATTGCAAACCATACACTTCTTCTATATAAGTTTGACTCCATGAATGCCCAACTGAAGTTTTTTGAGTGGTGGGAAAAGAAATATGAAGTTAGACCTTGAGTTGCCTAGAAGAAACTTTGGTTTCTCACCATGCGTGCTTGAAAAATCTCATAGAATCATTTCAATGAATTGATGATTGTTTTTATATTATTTGAAAAAAAGAAAGATAAAAGGATCATTGGTGTAAGTTCTAAGTACATGCCAACCCAAAAGGAACTTCAAGACTTTCACGTCTTAACAACTCATCCTTGATGATTTATTTGTAGCCCCAAGAGGATTGAAATAGCTCCTCACTTCACAAGATATAAAATATGCTGAAATTTAAGGATTAGAGTGATATTCCATAGAGACGAGAGATTATGCTACAGTTCTGGAAATTTCATCAACTTCTCATGCAATTTCTTTTAGAGCCAAACTATCAGTGAAATGTGATACCACCAAACCTTTCATGCTTAGTAATAATGTCCTAATGAGGGTTGAAATTATATATATATATATATATATATATATATATATATATATATATAGAAATTTCATCAACTTCTCATGCAATTTCTTTTAGAGCCAAACTGTCAGTGAAATGTGATACCACCAAACCTTTCATGCTTAGTAATAATGTCCTAATGAGGGTTGAAATTATCTATATATCTATATCTATATATATATATATATATATATATAAAGGTTTTCAAACAAGCCTGAATGGATCGTTAAAAATCCTTACTGTTCATCGATTTATATTAATCATAGAGACAAGGGTGTTTCTCAGAAATTATGCTGCAAGGAGTTATTTGAATTATACAAGGATTTACTCTTGCTAGTTTCTATAGCCCTAGCTCTTATGAATTGTTCAACAATGAACCTATTGGCCACAGAGGAAATATTTGTATAAAAGACCATACCCTTAAGGGGATGAAAGTATACTCCTTGCAATTATGAAACCAAACCAGATACTAAGAAATACACAGGAAATGGACGCAGAGATAAAGAAGTTGCTTCAAAAATATTAAAGAGGTTGTTAATGATCGAAACTTACAAAGATCAAGACCCTTCCTACCGTGGATGGAAGAAGAAATTACTGCACATGAAGAGAGAGACGAAATTGTTTCCATGTTGTTGACTGATAGCTTTCTCTCAGGCCTGGTATAATAATACCCACAAAAAAATCCCTAATCGCTAAGCCAGTGGGAGATGAACGGGATATGTGCTTTGGGCGGGAGATGTGTTGTTTTAACTCGAGGTCTAAAATTTAAATTTAAATGAATACTCCATCCCTCCATTTTTCCAAACATCATTTTTAAATATATTATGCTTTCCAAATATCATTTTTAATATCATACTTATTGTTTTTTTGATGGATGGTGAGCACACTTCTGGATCCTTTTTAATGTTAACAATTGTTTAAAAGTAAGTTTCAAAAATAAATTCAATTTCATTCTAATAAATTTATTTTAAAAACATTGATGATGAACCACATAGAAAGGTGTTGACTTTAAAAAAAATGTGATTTATCTAGAAGAGTTTTTAAAGAAATTAATTAATTATTAAAATAAAATTGAAATAAACTAGTAAATTTAGGAGAGGTTTTTGCCACCCATGGTTTTTTTCACGGTATTCCACCATGCAAACAAGGGGGAATTAACCTGATCGTAGGTTCCAACTAGACCTTATCTCATTTGGAATGGCTAATCCCATGGGTTTTAAGTATTTTTATAAGGGTTAGGGGAATAATGAGTTAGTGGTTAAGGGATTAAGGATTAGGGGCTTATGGGTTAGGGGAATAAGGGCTTAGGAGTTAGAGGTTTAGGGTTTAGGTGTTAGGGGAATAATGAGTTAGTGGTTAAGGGGTTATGGACCGAGGGCTTAGGGGTTAAGGGGTTAGGGATTGGGAGCTTAGGGGTTAGGGGATTTAGGCGCATTTAGGGGTTAAGGGAATAATGAGTTAGTGGTTAAGGGATTACAGAGGGTTGGGGGAATAATGAGTTAGTGGTTAAATGGTTAGGGATTCGGGGGTTAAGGGCTTTAAGCAAATTTAAGGGTTAGGGGAATAATGAGTTAGTGGTTAAGGGATTAGGGATTGGGGGATTGGGGTTTAGGGTATTTAGGCATAGTTAGGGGTTAAGTGAATAATGATTTATTGAATAAAGGGATTAGGGATTAGGGGCTTAGGGGTTAGGGGATTTATCAGTTAATGATTTGAGGGGTTAGGGGTGAGGGGTTAATGGGTTATGGGTTAAGCATTAACATTTTAGGTGTTTAGGGGGTTAAGGGGTTAGGGATTTAGGTGTTAGTGGTTTAGGGGTTTAAGGGTACAACAAAGATAATTATTATAGGGTAAAAAAACACTATAAGGTTTATAGGTTGATTGATATTGACACTAATAGGGTAAGCTTCAATAGTGAAGTTGTTTTTGATGAGGTGGTTGGACCTTTCCAAAACTTCTCCTAAGTTTTGAGTTACTTAGAAGCTGGAAGGGGTTGAGGATTCAGGTGTCAAGATACAGGTTGCTGCACTTGAAGGGGGGCGGAAGATTTTGAGCATGATGAGTCTCTTAGACTAGTAATTTATGATCTAAATATAGGTGGTCCAGGTCATGGTGACAATATTGACTTCCAAACATTCTGTAGAAGATCCACAGAGTTTTCAAAGCTTGTCAGGCAGAGAAGCTACATTGAATACCATTTTATGAAGGAAAATATGGAGAGCATAGAGGGTCCTTCAGTTGGTACTTTCAGACATATGAGGACAAATTAACATGACATCAACCACTGGTGCTAGGTACTTCCTTCTATTTGTTGATTATTTCAGTAGAAAAATGTGGGTGTATTTTCTATAATTAAAATATGATGTGTTTAATGAATTTCAAAAGTTCAAAGCATTAATAGAGAAACAGTTAGGTTTTCATATTGCCTCTCTTAGATATGATACTAGTGGGGAATTCTACTTAAAATATTTCAATAAATTTTGTGCTAAACATGGGATCCAGAGACAATATACCACACCTTACACTCCACAACAAAATGTATTGGTTGAGAGGTAAAACTGTACTATCACAAATATGGCCAGGTGTAAGTTGCAGAGGAATTCTATTCCAAATAAGTTTTGAGTTGAGGCAATGTTCACAATATTATACCTATTGAATAGATCTCCCATGATGGTGATGAAGTAGAAGGTCACAAAGAACCATGGTTTGGAAGAAATCCAAGTAAGTCATCTTAAAATTTTTGGTTCGATTGCCTACACTTGGATTCTAGCTAAGAAGATAACCAAATTAGACCCCAAGAGCAAAGATAATTATTATAAGGTACAACAAAAATATAATTTTTATTGGTTGATTGATATTGACACTAATAGGGTAAGCTTCAATAGTGAAGTTGTTTTTGATGAGGAGGTTGGACCTTTCCAAACTTCTCCTAAGTTTTGAATTACTTAGAAGTTGGAAGGGGTTGAGGATTCAGGTGTCAAGCTTCAAGTAGCTTCACTTGAGAGGGGGTGGAATATTTTGAGCATGATGAGTCTCCTAGACTAGTAATTTATGATCTAGATATAGGTGGTCCAGGTCATGGTGAAAATACTTACTTACAAACATTTTGTAGAATATCCACAGAGTTTGCAGAGCTTGTCAGGCAGGGAAGCTACATTGAATAAATTTTTATGAAGGACAAGATTGGAGAGCGTAGAGGGTCCTTCAATTGGTACTTTTAGACATATGTGGACCAATGAACATGACATCAACCACTGGTGCTAGGTACTTCCTTCCATTTTTTTATTATTTTAGTAGAAAAATGTGGGTATATTTTCTATAATTAAAATATGATGTGTTTAATGAATTAGAAACATTTAGGTTCTCATATTTCCTCTCTTAGATATGATACTGGTGGGGAATTATACTTAAAATATTTCAATAAATTTTTTGTTAAAAATGGGATCCAAAGACAATATACTACAACTTACACTCCACAACAAAATGTATTGGTTGAGAGGCAAAATTGTACTATCACAAAGATGGCTAGTTTTAAGTTGTAGAGGAAGTCTATTCCGAATAGGTTTTGAGCTGAGGAAATGTTCACAATAGTATACCTATTGAATAGATCTCCCATGATGGCGATGAAGTAGAAGGTCACAAAGAACCACCGTTTAGAAGAAAGTCCAAGTAAATCGTCTTAAAATTTTCGGTTGTACTGCCTACACTTGGATTCTAGCTAAGAAGGTAACCAAATTAGATCCAAAGAGAAAAGATAATTATTATATGGTACAACAACAATATAACGTTTATAGGTTGATTGATATTCACACTGATAGGGTAACCTTCAATAGTGAAGTTGTTGTTGATGAGGAGGTTGGACCTTTCCAAACTTCTCTTGAGTTTTGAATTACTTAGAAGCCAAGTGCCAATGTGTGTCAGGGAGCATTATGCATGTTATTAAGTGGCATGACATGTTGAAAAGTGCTAAGTAGAGAGTTCCAATGCATGTTGAGGAGTGTTAAGGAGTACTCGGACAACACAAGGGAATACTAGGTAAAAATACATGGAAGTGAATGAATATGAGGGTATGTAGGGAGTGGAAATGAGTGATAGTTGCCATGCCAAGGAGGGAGTGAGAAGGTATTATAAGCAATCACATACCTTATTGACCACTCAATTCTTACCATTCTCACACTGTAACCAAAAACCATAAAAATTCCATTCTTAAAATCTATTGTGTAGTTCCCTAATGTCATTCAAGTAGAATCTCTCAATTACTTATGTTAGTAATGGTGATATCATTTTTTTATTCTCTTAAAGGAACTCTTTCTAGACATGCACCCCATAAAACATAAATCATTGAGTAAAAAAGAATGGAAATGAACGAATAAGAGGGTTTGTTGGGGGTGTTAGTGAGTGTCAGGCGTGGCAAGGGGGGAGTGAAAAGGCATGCTAGGGAATGCTATGGCATTTCAAGAAGTGTCAGGGTGTTCTAATATGTTCCAGATAGTGCCAAGGCATTCCAGGCATGCCAATACATGCCATGTGTTAAGGAGGGAGTGTTAGCAAGTTCTAGGTGTGCTAAGGAGGGAGTGACAAGGTATGTTAGGCAATTCCAAGGCATGACAGAGTGCTAGGAAATCATGCCAAGTTGTGCCAAGTTCTAGGGTGTGCCAGTGTGTGCTAAGGAGTGTTAGGGAGTGCTAGAGAAACAAAAGGTAGCACTATGTCACAATTCATGGAAATGAATGAATAATAATGTTTTACAAGTATTTTCAATGAGTTCCATGTGTGATAAGGAGGAGTGACAAGGCATGCTTGGAAGTGATAAGGAATGATAGAGTGCTATTGTGGGATGCAACGAAGATGTGCCAATGTGTGCAAGGAAGTGTTAACTAGGAGTGCTCGAGAAACACAAGGGAACACTACTTTAAAATTCATGGAAATGAACAAATAAGAATTTGGGATTGGAAGTGTGAGTGACTTCCAAGTGTACTAAGGAGGGATTGACAACATATGCTAGGTAGTGTTAAGGCATACTAGAGGCCAGGGTGACATGGAAAGATGTTTTAGGTGTTAGGGTGTACCAACATGTGCCAAGGAGTGTTAAGAAATGATATGGAAACACAAGGGAGCACTTGGTAAAAATTCATGAAAATGAATGAATACGAGTTTGTGACTGGGAATTTCAATGAGCTCTAGGTGTGCTAAGGAGAGAGTAAAAAGGTGTACTAGGTAGTGCCAATGAATGCTAGAGTGCTAGCGTGGCATGCCAAGATGTGTCAGTTGTTAGGGTGTGTGAATGCATGATAGGGAGTGTTAGGGAGTGTCAGGTAAACACAAGGAATCACTAGATCAAAATGCATCAAAATGAATGAATACGAGTGTGTGATATGGAGTGTCAATGAGTTCTAGGTGTGTTAAGGAGGGAGTGACAAGGTTATATGCTAGGCAATGCCAAGGTATGTTAAACTACCAAGGTGTGTCAGGAAGTTCTATGGTGTGTTAGGGAGTGCAAAATCATGTCAAGGAATGTAGGGGATGCTAACACATGCCACATAATTCCAAGGCATTTAAGACATATCAGGTGTTATGGCATGTCAGGATGTAAACTATGTTTCTTAGTTGTTTTACGACCACGGTTGTATGTGATGAGCCCTGTCTTGGTAACTTGTTAAGTGGGATCAATTGAGATTGGACATGAGTAGTCTAATATGAGTTACATATAGTTCTTAGGTGAACAGGGCATATGTTGAATTTACATGACACGTGAGAATTTGGGTTCAATCTTAGAATATTTGATGAAAACACACTCAAGTGACACAACACATCAACTTTTCACAATGAAATCTACACACATCAGGGAATCAATTAGTGCACATGAAATTTTTTAACTTTTTCAAACCTTTCTTCGTTAAATTAAAAATTGTAATAGAATATGCTAGAGCTCTCATACTAGGGATGATGGCCCTTTACAATCACACTAATACAAGGAATACAACTAGGGCTTGTTTTTATTCCCTTGACAACCAATATACCTTGAACAAGATAACACTTGACCCAGTTTTTTATGGTGGACACAAATAGCCCTTTCAATCCACATGTCTTGAACATATCTGGCAGGTCCTCTTTCCTCCCATTATGCAACTCCTCAATCTGCCTCTATCAATGAACTAAAATCCTTTATGTTACTGAACTCAGCTCAAAAAAAAATTCCCTCTATCTACCTCTTTTTTCCTTTAAGGTCTGCAACACTTAAAGTTTTTGATTAGCTATTCACAACTCTGTTGTGAACAACTCTATGGTCTGCCCACTTTTTCCATACTACTGCTCCAAGATGAAAAGTCTAGGGATATGTAGGTTTCCCTTCTTCTCAATGACGCAATACTCTCCAATACAGTGAACTAGGGATAGTTGGCTAGCCCACTTGACTACTACTTTATTCCTTCAAATTCTGCACGTCCTTAGGCCCAATACACCTACCCTTCTACTAGCCTTGTTTTCCTTCACAAGTACAGGACTTAGAGCTCCTCTTTGACAGTCACCTAACAACCCTCCAATTGTACTTGGACTACCATCAATTTTCCCAAACACCGTAAATTTTTTTACTGATCTAGTTCCCACAACAGTACCCTCATCTAGGGCTCTTCAAATATGCCACCTAATAGTGAATTGAGTCCTCTCAAAATCACTATTCTTGTGTACCAAATTTTTTGTTCTCCAATCTATGAACAAATCTAAACTACTCATATTATCATCCTTCTAACAATTTGTAGATGAATGAACTAGGGTCACAAATCATCCATTAACAATCCATTCACTAACTGTTTATAGGCTGCTTCAGATCTCTATCCAAAACTCTATGGACAGTCCAACAAAATCAATTCCTCCTGATGTAAATCCATTCCTCATATGGCACAATTATTCTACTCCATCTTCTACTCAGGTTCCACCTTCCTTTGGATTTGCTATCTCCACACATACTTATGCAAACCATCTTCCAAATTTGTGGTATATATTGCAGAGATAAATCGAGTTTCTAAGGGTCACAACCCCTCTTATTTTATGCAGATTTGTCACAGTATTAATAACATACCTTATGGATTGAAAATACTAGGAAACCTCCCTAAATATGGAATTATATTTCTATTCTAATTGATTTAGAACAAACCATATCCACCCATAGAAAAAAATAAAACTCTTTCCTCCATAAGAGACTCGGCCTAGCTCATATGGATCCATAGATTCTGGGCATTTCTTTGAATGAATCTTGACTTGAAATTTAGATCTCTATGACCCTCAAACTATGGTTAATTTAGTCAATATTACACCTATGACTACTTTTGTTTTGGCCCCAAATTATAGTGTAGACTCTCCTCCATTTGTGTTGGTATTTATCACAGACCTCAAAACCTAGTAACTAGCACAAGGTAGGGTCTGAACCCTCTGTACTATTTCAAAATTTTATGTGGACTTCACACAGAAACACCACTGAAATCACATGCCCAAATTCTCATGAGTCACCTCTCTTGAGCTTTATCTTCCCTAAGAGAACCAACAATATGCCATCCTACTTCCTATCTCGAACCCATTAAGGTATGTGACATTCTTGTGAACCCTCACATGATGACCTTACTCTTGGTAGATGATCATGGCCTCCCTTTAGCAACGCTTACTCAGACCTTTAACTAAACCTACTTTAGGACTACATCTCTTCTAGCCTCCTTGATAAAATGAGCTCATTCTCACTTGATGTTCTTGCCTTCATACTAAGGCCTCCTTAAATAGATTTTCCTAGCTAGGCATCTTAATAATGCTCTAGAACTTACGAATTTCATATAATTAGATCTTAGGAAAATTTATTTTTTTGTTTAATTTTCTTTTATATTTTAAACCTCATCTCGGGTCAAAATCACACAAACCCATATCACTAGGCTTTTGGAGTACCTCCCAAGCTACACAATTTAACAACATAATCTGGTTGTAGTAATCGTAAATTTTTGAAGCTCCTATAGTCAAGCGAGGTCTTGGTTGGGTTCCAAAGTTGAAAATTAAGGGTAGTTGTGAGGGCATGATAACTAGGAAGGGTTAGGGAATGCTAAGGAATGAAAAGGCATGCTAACACATGCTAGAAAATGTCAATGCATGTTGAGGAGTGTTAAGGAGTGTCGAGGTATCACAAGGGAGAACTAGTTCAAAATGCATGGAAATGAACAAATAAGAGTGTGTTCTAGGGAGTCTCAGTGAACTCAAGTGTTCCAAGGATGAAGTGTGTTAGAAAAATTTCACAATAGGATTTGTGAGAGGCTAGCCTACGATTGCGATAAGGGGCTCTGTTAGACTCATGTATTTCACAGTATCGCAAGGTGATTGATCATTGATTAGAATATTGTTCATATACTAAAAATAATATTGTATGGTTGTCATTTATTTTTAGAGAAGAAAGGGAGACCCTGACTGTCAAAGAGCATCAAATGAATCAATTTTCCTTATAGTTCAGTGGACAGGAGAAAAAATATTGCTGACAAGGTGTGATGGGGATCAAACTTCATTTCTGCCCTCGTGCCATTTCATTTCATTCACCCTCTTTTCCCCCCTCATTTCCTCCATATTCTCCCATGCTCTGAAACCCATTCCCTGCCATGCTTCTCTTCCATTTCATCTTCCATTTTGAAATATAAGTTACCTTACCTTTCTTCCTCCTTTCCACTTTACCCTTCCACATTTACCATTTCATTTATTTTTATTCCTCGTTTGCAATCAAAGTGGGGCCCTCATCGCATTTTGTAGACTTTACTTATTTGGAATTTTAACTAAAATATAAATAATGTGATCGCCGATTTGCGATATCGCATCACATTGTTTTACGTTGTGAGCACCCAAAATCTATTTTATTTAGTTTTAAATGCAATAAGTCGGCCACACCTCAGCAGCTCTGCCCCATTACACAGTCGTTGCAATAAATTGTTATATCATATAAAACTTCATAACACTAACCACTTAAAAAATTTCTGTCGATTTATAACACTCTGCCAATTTCAAGTGGGCCCCTCTTCCCCACACTTCGCAAATTTAAGGACTTAACCCTGCAAATTATAAATAAAACTTAAGAATTGCGATGAGCACCTGCGATATGGTCCCACTTCTTCCCTTCCATGTCACTCATCTCCTCCCCCGTGCATTGCACTTTATAGATTTTAGAGTTTACATATTCTGCGCTTATAACTAAATGCAACGAATTGTGATGTGCACTGCAGTCCCGTCCCGCTTACCCTCCATGTCATTTACCGTCCATGTCACCTCCCCATCACATTGCATTTCCAATCATATTCTTTATAAACTGATTAAATTTAAAGGTTTCGAAGTGCGTGGATGCATTGCCACTTCATAAGTAAATTCTATAGAATTTCAGGTATGGGTGAACGAGTTGTCACTATGTTTTGTGTGTATATCAGGTCAATTAGGGACTACGCGTTTTATAGATCATTTCATGAATAAATAGGCCAAAAGAACGGGTAATAATCAAAGGCTTTCCACCTCATCGCACCACTATCCTCTTTAAATCCGACGGCCTACATGTCATTCCGACCCCCCTTTACCCTCCTTACTTTATCCTTGCAGGGGGGGTCCGGAACGAATGGTTTTCAAGAAATGGACCCCCTTATGTGTCACTCTCTCATGAATTCACACCCACCCCTTTCTGTTACCACTTACCACTTCATAAGGGTCTGAAATACCACTCTTCTCTTGCAAAACTGTTTTCCCCAAATGAAAAACCATTTTTTAGTCAGTTTTACCAGTCTGTTTTTTAGGGAGATTCTGGGCAGATGGGAACAAATTTTGAAAAATAGAGAGAGGTTTTTATTCAGAACGGGCTGAAGAAAAAAACCATCTCCAATATTTTTCACAGGTATCTTCAGATGGGATAATAAAAAGCCATCTCTCGGCCCTATTTTTTAGATTTCCATTTTTTCTGTGTTGGTCATGATTTTGCGGTGATGGTTGTTGAGAGCTGGAGATGAATTTTGAAAATATGAGAGAGATTTTTGACTAGCACGGGGAAAAGAACAATAAAATATCTCATATGTTTCATAGGTTTCACCGTTGGGGAAAAAAAATGTCTGATTTGACCCCTATTTTTAGCAATTTCGCCCATTTTTCACGGCATGACAAACATCCCAAGATTTTCAAGAATTTGTTTTTTGATGATGGTTCTTAGATGCAAACAAGGATAGTATATTTTGGTAAATTTTCTCCATAAAAATAGTGCCAAACAGTATGACATTAGGACAATAAAGAAATCAATGCCGCACCAGAGTTAATGATCCAGCCAAGGCGATGCAAGAAAGGTTGGGCTAGACATCAATTCTGTCTCACTTTGTCTTTTCGAAATTTTAAAAGCCCAATTGCATTCACCTTATAATTCACAAAGGGTCATCAGAGTTAATAAAACCAATGGTGGCTGACAAATTCACCTCATCATAGCCTTGCATGGCCATACTTGTCCATTTTCTTCTTAAATTGTAATCAATGAAAGTTTTCCAGGGTAGATTAGGGAAAACCGACTTAGTTGTTAGTTAAATACCACTAGAATTCTCATTATAAAAGGTTGGATCTTTTAGCACCTATATTGTAAGAACTACTATTGAAGCACCTTAATTTTTGGAGTTGGACATCAATAATCAAAGACCGTTTACAAGATTCTTG
This sequence comes from Pinus albicaulis, assembly GCA_034641835.2. Lineage (NCBI taxonomy): Eukaryota > Viridiplantae > Streptophyta > Pinopsida > Pinales > Pinaceae > Pinus > Pinus albicaulis. Next base: position 1,410,612,259 of record CM076578.1, on the reverse strand, counting down.
AGTTGTGCCAAAATGGTGATGTGTTTCATCTTTGTTTAAATGCTTCCATTTTTTCTTTTGTTCTGTATCTGCTCATCTAATTGTCAATCAAAAATTTTAGATTAAGATTCGATGTTGGAGCACCTTAATTTTGTCTTCATTTATAATGTGAATGTTTTCTGCTGAAGTCTGATTAAATAACTATTAATTTCTCTTTAGACACTACGGAACCTTACTATTTCTTTCACCTCGTAGTTCATACAACTCTTAAAATCCATTTAGCACAGTTAGCTTGCCCTATGATTTTCTCTTGATTTTGAAGTGTCATTCCAGCCTTTGACTCCATCACTCAGTGGAATAGCTTCTGCAGCCCTTTCTATCCAACCACACAATCAATCAAACAAACAACCCCCACCACTCTAACTAGCCTAATATCAATATGTATAACCAACAAGTTAAATCAATTTAAATCATAAAACCAAGAGAGCCCTCTCTGAGTCTAAGAAGGCTAGGTCCTGGACTCCAAAGCGGTTTGATGTTGTGCTTTATAGGTTATTTTTGCCAATCTTTTAAATTATAGAGTGCAAACAGGCTTACAAAAGAAATTTTAAACAAAGTGATACTTTGTGTTGGGCACAACACTATTTTTCCTTTATCTATTATTTTTATATGACATGTGGCACACTTTGGCCAAATTCTCATGTTTTAAACTATTTTAGACAATTCAATATGGTACGCTGTTATGTATAAGTTTTGGGGAACTCAACTTGTTCCGACCTATATCTTGTGTGTCTTTTGTATCATGTGGTTCTTGAAAACTCTCAGTTAATTCTCTGCTATTTATATGCACTAGACATACATGTGAAATATTGCCTATGTAAGCTGTGTTTCTTAGTTTTTTTATGGCCATGGCTAGATGCGATCCTTGTCTTGGTAAGTTCTTAAGTGGGAAAAGTTTAGCTTGGACATGACTAGCCTAAGATGAAGTATAAGAAGTTCTTAGGTGAACAAGGCACAATCTACTTGTAGTAGGTGACATTGATCAAGTTGTTACGGCTAAAGCAGAACAATGTCACATGAACTAGAGTAGCTAAGGACTTGATTGGGTTCCCAAGTCATGAAAAAATGTAAGGATATTTGTGAGGGCGTGAGTGCCAAGGCATGCTAGGGACTGCTAACATGTTCTAGATAGTTCGAAGGCATGTAAAATATGCTAAGATGTGTCAAGTGCTAAGGCATGCCAATATTTGCAACAGTGTGACAATACATGCCAGGGACTATCAAGGAAAAAAAAAGCAGAAACAAGTTAAAATACAAGGAAATGAACACATCATAGGGTTAATAAGTCATCAATTTACATTTTCCAAGAGGGGCATGTTATGCACACCAACACTAGGTGGAAATGAGTGTCAAGTGCCAAGTGTTAGTGCATTCTAAGTGCCAAATAGTCCTATGTTACTTCTCTTCTACTTTCCAATAACTGATCCCAAATAACTTTAATATTAAACCATGACAAAGCATATTGAGGCATCTTAATGAATGCTATACATGATAATTATCATGTCCTCTTTAGGACTACATGTCTCTTCACCCCCTTATCAAATGAGCTCCTTCTCACTTGATTTTATTTCCTTCATCCTAAGGACTCCTTAAATAGTTTTTCCTATACCTCTTAGAAACCCTCTAGAACTTACGGGTTTTATCCACTTAGTCCTTAATTAGGAAATATTAATTTATTTTAGATTTTAAACCCCGTCTTGGGTCCAAAATCCATTTTCTTTGCTTCTATTCTCACAAAGCCTTTTGTTACCAAACTCACACAAAGCCATCTCTCTAGGCTTGTGGAGTACCTCCCAAGCTACACGATTCAACAATATAATCTAGTTGTAGTAACTATAACTTGGTCAAGCTCTTGTAGTCAAGCAAGGGCTTGTTTGGGTTCCCAAGTCAAAAATTAAGTAAGGGTAGTTGTGAGGGCATGATAGCTAGGGAGGGTCAGGGCATGCAAAGGAATGAAAAGGCATGCTAACACATGTCAAACAATGTCAATGCATATTGAACTAGAGTGTTAGGAAGCATTGGGGCATACCAAGGGATAACTAGGTCAAAATGCATGGAAATGAACAAATAAGAGTGTGTGCAATGGGGTTTTATTGAATTCAAATGTGCTAAGGAAAAAGTGTGTTAGGATAAGTTTAGAATAGGATTTACAGGAGGCAAGCCTATGGTTGTTATAAGGGGCTCGACATAAAAATTTTAGACAAAGGGAGATCACTTTGTGCTAGGAAAAACATTATTTTTACTTTAGTTATTTTTTTATATGAGATGTGGCACACTTTGGCTACATGCTCATGCTTTAAAATATTCTAGATAATTGCATATTGTACATTGTTGTGTATAAGTTTTGGGCACTCAGCTTGTGTCATCTTATATCTTGTGTGCCTTGGGAATCTTATGGTTCTTGCAAACTCTCAGTTAACATTATATTGTTTATATGAACTAAACATACATGTGAAATATTGGTTGTGTAAGCTATGTTGCTTAGTTTTTTTTATGGCCATGGCTAGATCATGTGATCCTTGTCTTGGTAAATAGTTAAGTGGGACAAGTTGAGATTGGACATTAGTGGCATAAGATGAGTTATAGGCAGTTCTTAGGTGAAAAAGGCACAATCTACTTGTAGTAGGTGTAATTGGTCAAGTTTTTGGGCTTGAAGCAAGCCAACTTTTTCACTTGAACTACGGTAGCCAAGGACTTGATTGGGTTCCCATGTCGTAAGAAAATGCAAAGGCCTACTATGAGGACATGAGTGCCAAGGCGTGCTAGGGCTGGAATGCTAAGATGTGCCAGATAGTGCGAAGGCATGTCAAGCATTATAATATGTTCCAAGTGATAAGGCATGCCAAGATGTGCAAGGGTGTAATGCATGTCAGGGACTGTCAAGGCAAAAAAAGGGAGAAACAAGTTAAACTACAAGGAAATGAACACATAAGAGGGTTAATTAGTCATCAATTTACCTTTTCTAAGAGGGGCATGCTAGGCACACCAACATGACTAGGCGCCAATAAGTGCCAAGTGCAAAGTCTTAGTGCATTCTAAGTGCCAAGTCTTCCTTTGTTGCTTCTCATCTACTTCCCAAAATTTTATCTAAAATAAATTTAATATTAAACCATGCCAAATCATACCAAGGCATATCAACGTGTTCCATACATGCTAAGACTTTCTAAGCACCAACACATGCCAAGTGCCAATATGTGTCAGGGACTGTTATGCATGCTATGAAGTGGAATGGCATGTTGAAGACTGCTAAGGTGTGCTACAGAGTGCTAATGCATGTTTAGGAGTGTTAAGGAGTAATAGGACAAAACATTAAGGGAGAACTAGGTCAAAATTCATGGAATTTAATGAATATGAGGAACGTGTGCTAGGGACTAGTGTTAATGAGTGCTAGCTTTCATGCTAAGGAGGGAGTGACAAGGTATGCTAAGCATTGGTAAGGCAAGCTAGGGAATAGCAAGGCATGTAAAGAAGTGCCAAAGTGTGCTAGGGAGTTCAAGGGTGTGCTAATTATATGTTCCAAATAGTTCCAATATATGCCAATATTTTCTAGGTGCTAAGGATGTGCAGGGTGCCAGGGTATGTCAATATGTGTCAAGAAGTGTCAAAGAAACAAAAGGAATAACCAAGCCAAAATGTAAGGAAATGAACACGTAAGAGGGTTAATAAGTGGGGCATTTATATTTTTCAAAAGGGACATGCTAGTCACACTAATAATAGGTCCCAATACATGCCAAGTGGCATTGTGTGCCAAGTGCTAATGTATGTCAATGCATTCAACCAAGGTTTTGCAGGGCATGCTAGGGACTACATGCATGCTAACACATGCTAGGAGAGTTCCATGTTGCGCTTGCACATGCCACCCTGTGCTTGGGCATCAATTTCATGACAAGATTTTCTAGGTAAAAATATGTTCCAAGACATGTGAGGTAATAAGAAATGTTAGTGTGTGACAAAGAATTAATTTAAGGTGCGCCCAGATTGTTGAGGAGTGTTAGGTCTTTCTCATTAATAGAATTGTCAGAGCTTGATTATGTATTAAATAATATATTTCCTATACACACTAGTGGAACTTTATCTAAAGGGAATTTTATAGATAATAAACTTAATAGATATGAATCATGTGTTGACTCATAGGAAAACTCTATTCGATTAGTGATTACTTGAGGGAAATGATACACACTAATTACTTCTTAAAAAATTGACTGATTATAACCACAATGGCCTTGGAAATATCATAAACAATACTCCACAATAATGGCCTTAAATTGTTATCTTTTGAAAAAAAAAATATTAACAGGCATATAGCATCATCAAAAACTCATTGGAATGATCAATGGTGATGAAAATTTTTTGATAGTCACTAGAAGTAACAAAAAGAGCATTGGTGAGGGTCATTAAAAGTTCGTCACTAGAAGTGTCACCAAAGAGAGAATTAGTGATGGGCCTTTAACGACCCTCACCAAAAGTGTCATTGAAAATGGCTTTGGTGAAGAACCTTAAAGGACCATCACTATGTACACTTATAGTGACGTTTTTATAAGGACCGTCACCATATGTGACATTGTTGATGGACCTGAAAGGTCTGTCACAAGCATGACCCTCACCAATGTCCTTTTTTCTTGTAGTGTTAAGCTAAAATTTCTGTCCTAATGCAAGAGAAGGATGAAAAAATATTTAAAACATAAGAAAATGAGAACAAAAAGAGAAAGACATCACCATTAGCCATGTTCATGAATCCTGCAAAGTGCTTGGCTCCATTTTTTATTCAGTCTAAGAGAATTACAAGGCCCCAAAGCCAAAAACTCCTTACAACTCAGAGCCTATGGTTAATTAGAAAAATAACCAACATGTACAATGAACCCTCAATGATGTATTTAACAAGAAAGGAGGACCAAAACCCTAACTAGGGTTTGAAAATATCATTAAATACTCATAAATATCATTTTTGTCCTTTAAGACCATGCCAGGCCTAAGGCACAAATATCCTAATTCATTAAATGAAAAAATATCTTCTCAACCTCTTTTGGAAAAAAATATGAAATTTAGGCCTTCAATAACTTCCAAAATAATCTCTAAGTGTGTTTTTTTTACTTTTTGCAAGGGCGCAGCAATGAGGTTCAAGGGCGTAGCACCTGCACTGGGAAAATAGGTCATCTTGTAGCTGAGTTTTGGAGGCCTTCGCAATGTTCGAATGAGCTCCATGATAGCTCATTGGAAATCTTGTAAAGTATAATTTTAAAAACGACATTTATTTTTTCATTTAGTGTCCATTTTCCTACCCAAAAAAAAAATCTCTCAATACTACTCAGGGTGCAGCGCCATCTCTAAAAATAGGGCATAAAGGTGGTTTTTTAGGTGTTTTTGGTACTTTTGGAGGACCAAATCTGCTCCAAATGATCTAAAATTTTGTGTGCATGATGCCCTTGGCCTAAGGATTCCAAAAATGTAAGACACTCCTCAGAATAGTGCCCCAAAAACTAGTGCAGCACTAGGGGCGCTATGCCCTTGGCACTAAAAAACAATCAAAAATTCATAAGGGTAGAAATGTGCCCAAAGTTGGATTTTTTTCAGCTGATTATGTTTGGGAGACTTGTAGGGATTGATCAGCCATGTTACCAAGGTTTTATTTGTCTTTAGCCTCCTTGGTTTCATCATACTTTTCATAAGCCTTGTTTCCCTTACTGATTGGTTTTTCTTTGTTTGATTCTTCCCTATTTCATTCCTTGTTGGCATCTGCCTCCTCATTGCCTTTTCTTCATTGTTTTTCGTCCTGCGTATCATCCCTCTCAGTTCCTTATTCTTTACTTGCTTGATTCTTCATGGCCATCATCTTTTCTTCTTTCTTCCTTATCACTTTTATCCTTGCTGTCATTATCACTGTCAACATCATCACTGCCTTCTGCTTCAATGGTTTCTTTGTCTCATTCACATCTTCCATGCTGACATCATTGCTCCTTTATTTTTTGCTTTCTCTTGTACTGATATCTTCTATATCACTTATATTGTCTTCATTAACATCAACCTCTATTTCATTATCTTGACTAATGTTTGCCTTTGAAACCGTAGGACTACTCATGAAACTGATATGGCAGAGGGTAAAGGGTTATCTCCTTAGTGTATGACCTCTTTTAATTTAAGATTTCAACAAAACACATCAAAATAGGTTTCATATTAGGCATTTTCCACTTGATTCACTTAGAAGTCCTTTGGCAAAGGTTTTGAAGGTAATCAAGAGTAGTATGAGTGGCTATAAGGCTTGGAGGGCCCTCCTGGTCAAGTGCATAGCACCAAGGTGAATGAGGAGTCGGGTCGGGAAAAGGTGCAACACCGTGTGCCAGGTGCGTAGTGCCAAAGTCCTTGTCGGGCTTGTCAGGCAAAAATGGGCAAATGCGCAGTGCGTTGTCAGGCACACAGTGCCCGATTCTAGGTGTGTAGTGTCGAAGAAAATTGCATGGGAGTTTTTTCCAAGGGCGCAGCGCCCGACTCCAAGCATGCAACGCTCTGCCAGGCGTGCAACGCTAGAAAAAATAATCCAATTTTGACTTAGAAATTTCCAATTTCTTCTCCTTGACTGCTCTTGATCTCTCTTTAGGAAAACTTGGTTCATTTGAAATGGCTTATGAGATTTTATGTACTTAGGAATTTTAATTAAATCTTTGAAATCCACTTCCTAATGTTTACTAGTATTTTTTTCCATTTCTTTCACTGATACTCTTTATGCCTTTATGGCTTGTCCAGGTTTGCTTTGAATCATAAATTTGGCTTCTTTTTTTCCTTTTGATGCCCTTTAACTCTTTCACTTAGTAGGTGTCATGAAAACATTGAAGTGGGTCTTCCTTTTGATCTTTGAAGCATGCTAAATTTACCTTTGACAACTTTAGGAACTTACACAGTGGCAATATATCCAAATCTTCTTTTGTTCTTACCTTGGAGCTCAAATCATCTTATGTTTGGTAGGTGACTGAAAAATTTTGACTTTTCCTTTCTCACTGATACTCTTTACATCCTTGCTCTTTGAGGTAGTGAGACATTTCACCTTGGAAACTTTTCGGATGTTTAAACACATTGGCAACAAGCTTGGCTGGTAGTTTGCTGGAGACATGAAATATGTGTTTCCTTTTGATCCAGGAGATTTGACATGCTCATATTGACATAGCAGCAACCTTAAAAACCTTTTTTACTTTCACCTTTGGAGCTGAAACTCACCTTTTTCTCATTTGGACATGGAAAACTTATTTCTTACAATCCTGAAATCTGATCACAATGGCATCTTCAGAATATTTTCTTTCTTGTAGCATGGAGTTGAACTCATACCTTTTACCTTCTATGTCAACTTTCCGAATCCCTAGGTGTCTGGACTACTTTAAGACAATTATCAGTGTTGTATTCTAAGTTCTATATAGCTCTTTTAAGTTCATTCATTTATGTCTCGTTCACCTCACCTTTTTCCTTTTTATCAATAATATCTGAAAGTATTTTCTTCCTATTTTGGCTTTGTGTCTCTCCTCCAAGGTCATTTCTGCATTTGATCACTACTTGGTACACTACTGGAACTTCAAGCTCAAAACCCTAGTCTTCTGCTGGGATTTGTCTTCTCTTAGGGATAGACTATCTACCTTATCAATATCTTCTGCTGATGGGAACTTCATCACTTCTACAAAGTGTTAAGCTCCTAATATTTACCTCTTGCAGACTTTGAGCTTGACAAGGTAATCTTCTTTGGAGACTTTTAGATCTTTTCTTGAGTAATCATGTCTCAACATTCCAATACTTTTGAACCAGATTCTAGCAAAGGAAAAGAAGAGTTTGAAACATCAACAATGACTTTACAACCTGTGAAACCCTAGTGACCTAGTGGGACGGTTCTTTGACCTAGTCCTACCTGAAAATTAGCTTTGGAGTCTTTAAGTGTAAAAACAGAGTATTGACAAAATGGTGTATTGAAGATCTAAAATCCAGTGTAGTTGACTTATATAAGAGCTTGTAGAGATATTTTTGAGACCATCAATGCTTGAGGGACCTGGGGAGCATGGTAATGAGTTAGGCTATAGGTAACCCTAGATGGAAAATGGAGTTATGGGCAAGGGAAAACAAAGTAATGAGGTCATAGGCAAGAAAATAAATGGAGATGAGTGGCACAAGCCTATAAGGAGTCTTTTGGGGGTGGCAGGGTGATTATGGAATGGCAAGATGATGAAATAGTGAAACATTTTCTATAGGGATAATGAAGGTAGTGAGATTTCTAAAACTCACAATGTTCAAAGAATATTGTTTTTAGAAATCTAGAACCAATATTTAGTCATCTACAGATAGTAAAAATTATTGATGACTAACATCACACACACACACTCTCTCTCTCTCGCTCTCTCTCTCTCTCTCTCTATATATATATATATATATATATATCCCCCCTACTCTCTCTCCCACTCTCTCTCTCCACCTCGCTCTCCTTTTCTATCCATACCCCCCCCTCTCTCTCCCCCTCTCTCTATAATATCCTGCTCCCCCTCCCTCCCTCCATCTCTCTCTCTCTCTCTCTCTCTCTCTCTCTCTCTCTCTCCATCTCTCCCTCTCTCGGTCTCTCTCTCTCTCCCCCCCCACCTCTCTCTCCCCCCTCTCTCTCTCTCCTCTCTCCTCTCTGTCTCCCCGCCCTCTCTCTCTCTCTCTCCCTCTCTCTCCAACCCCTCTCTCTATCTCCCCTTCACTTTGTCCCACTATATGTCTCCCTCTCTCTCTCTCTCTCTCTCTCTCTCTCTCTCTCTCTCTCTCTCTCTCTCTCTCCCCTCTCTCTATCTCCCCCTCACTCTATCCCACTTGTTAGTCATCATTTTTTTTCTATTGGTAGATGAATAAATACTTTTCATAGATTTCTAAAAACAAGATTCATGAATATTGTGAGTTTTAAAAATCTCACTGCTTTCATTATCCTTTAAACAAATTTTTCACTATCTCACTACTCTTCCATTCTCTGGTTAGCCTATCACTCCTAGAAGACCCCTCATGGGCTTATGACACTCATCTCTATCGGATTTTCACACCCATAACCTCAGTACTCTATTTTTCTTATGCTTAACCCTTCCACTTTCCATATAATATTGCCAAACAACCTACCCTTTCTCATGTTCATCAAATTCCTCTAGAATTGATGGTGTTAAAGCTATCTCTCTAGGCTCTTTAGATAAGACAAGTACATTGGATTTTGGATCTTCAATACATCAATTTGTCAAAAAACTCTATTTTTTACACTTGAAGACCCTAAGCTAAGATTTCAATCAAAGACCAAGTCAAAAAGCCTTCGACTCGGTCACTAGGGTTTCATAGGTTGTAGGGTTATCTTTGGTATTCTAAATCACTATTTTTCATGCGCTAGAAGCTAAAATAAATGTGAAAGAAGGTCATGCACTTATTTTTCCAAGTTAGATCAAGAAAATTTCAAGGAGGATTGCTTTGCCAAGAACCAAATTTTACAAAAGAATAGTTGTTCATTTTGACATTTCTAAAGAAGTGTCAAGGTGGCTATTAGTAAAAAATTAGGTAAGGTAAGAGGCCTACCCATCATTAGAAGATATACAGAAGAAAATGGAAGAGGAAGAAGCTTGTGTTCCAGGAAAATCAAGGTTTCTAGGAATGATTGGACTAGCAGTATGCCAATCAAAGCCAATGCAGAAAATCACAAGGATAGAGGCACACCATCACAACCAAGCATGAATTGAATATTTTTTAGAAGTTATAAATGAAGAAGGGAAATATGAGGTGAACTGAACAAAAATGAATGAACTTGAAAGGGATATAGAGAACTTAGAAGAAAACACTAATCATTTTTCTCTAACAGCCCTAAAACCTGAGGTTTTGAAAATATAGGAAAAAGAGGGTGCAATGAGGATGAGGGGACTCCATGATGACAATAGAAAGAGAGTTTGAAGAGGCTCTTAAAGGTGACTTCTATGATTTTCCAAGGTAAATTTTTTCACTGCCTCAAAGGGAAGACATGAAAGAGTATCAATATAAGGAAGGTCAAAGCCTTAATTTTCATTCATTTTCCCTCAAATGATCAGAGTGAATCAAAGAATAGGATTCAGGTTCAATATAGAATTCCAAACTGATCATGAGGTCATTGTTATGAAAGTGTCAAACTCCAGGAGTGACAGAAAAGGCCCAATTAGTACGAAATGGCACCTGCAAATCATAATTGGCAAAAGAGAGTTAGTATATAGGATGGTGAAAGGTATGATGCTTGTCAAAGATAAACTTATTATGCCTGGAGGTAAATGAGAAAGATGAAAAATATTTTTTTTAGTCACTCATCAATCCAAGGGCCATTTGATCTCCAAGATACAAATAAGGAAGTCCTAAGGATGTTTTCACCATGCAAAGTGCCTAAAAAGTTATGAAAGTGGTTGAAAGGCATGAACAAGCCAAAACACAGTAAAACATGACACTCAAGAAAAACATCTGCAAGGAGAGTGATAAAGACATAAACAGGTCAAAGGATGTCAAAATCCAACTTGTCAGAAAACTGAAGAGCAACAAATAAAAATGGTTAGGAGGAAAAGGGGAATTTTTTTTATGTTTTTAAGTCACTCACTGCAAAAAAGTAAAAAGAATATCAGTGAAGTGATAAGGGGATTAGAACATTATAAAGTGGGTTTTTGTGAAGGATAAATATGTTTTCCTAAGACTATAAAGAGACAATATACTTATCACTTAACTCATTGTGCATTTGAAAAGAGCAAAAAACAATCAAGGGAGAACATTTATGACTTTTGTGAAATTCTGGGCAAAGTCACCCGATGTTGCGCTTTGGAGCAGGTGTTATGCCTAGGGCACCTACCACTATGCATAGAGGAGAAATCTCAGTGTCAATTTACACTGTGTTACACTTAGAGGTGGGCGCTACCCGTTCACCCTATTTCACCAGACAGGAAGGATTTGGCAAGCTTGCACACGGGCAGTGCTGCACTTAAAGGAGCCCGACTTGCCCAGGTGTGCCAAATTCTATGCTTAAAGAGGAACCCGACATGCCCATTTCTGCCCAGAGCTACGCCCAGGAGACTGGCAAGCCTACATGACTCATGCAGCGCTACACCTAGGAGCCCGGTAGGCCTGCACGCTGGCAACGCTATGCCCAGGAGGACCTGACTGGCTCAGATTCTGCATGGTGCTACGATTAGGGAAAAAAATCCTCTTTTTCTTGCAAAATTGCCAAAAATTATGAAAAATACCACTCCAAGCTACTTCCAAAAACCTGCAAAAGAGTCAAAAAATTGGTAAGTGGAAACTTATCCCCCTCCTCAAAGTGAAATTCATGAATAAATGGTTAAAGGAAATGATCGAAACCTAGTACCTAAAAACCCTAAGTTATCATGGTAAACCCTCTATTTTTGAACTCCAAACAAGAAATTGTAAGTTAATGGGAGTGTGAATTAGGGTAAATTCAATTAGTTCAAGTTAAGCCCTCCTCCAAGCTCAAAACAAATCAGTCATAAAACCACCTCCATCTCACTCATTTACAGGAGCCGCCCTCACCATCATTTCATTTCACTCCTCCTACCTTAGTTTCACAAGCAGGTTGGAGTTTGTCTAAAGGTAGCCCTAGTCACCATGTTAGGAGAAGAAGGAAGTATGAGCAATGAAGGAGGCCAAGTGCCTATGAGGCCAAAGCACAAGGGTGGAAAGGTTAACAGATTTGAGCCCCAAGACATAGTGGAGATTACTTCCTCCCCCATGATTTTCACATGATTTCAAAATGTGGCATGTTTTTAGTTTTGTGAAAAGGTCAAACAAGTGCAAAGTCACCCTGAACTCACTAGTTGTTTGTCCTCAACCTACACAACTAACAGTCAAGCCTTGTAGGGATAGACTTTGAGCTATCATCAGAAATGGTTCCTGATGTTGGTGAGAAATGGTTCATAAAGGCAAAGTTGGACATGAGCTAGTATGAGCCTTTCCTCAAGCCTAGGTATAAAGAGGGCCGCAAGTCTATTTTCCCTTTCTCACACTTACTAGAGAAGTATGCATGCCTAATGAAGGTCATCATGAAATAATTTACCTGTGAAGGGAGATACTCTAGACTCTATTCCTACCATGTCAGATTAATCATGCATTTCACTATGGTCAAGATGCTTCATTTTCCCTATTACTTGTATAGGAGTATAGATAATATGTCTTATGTTGTCTGAAGCAGGAGTTATACCCAAGAAATGCACAGTTTGTTCCACCACTCTTTGATCAAGATGGTGGTACTACATCAGTTTGGAGCAAAAAGGCATACCTTGGGATGTGTTCATAGCTCATGAGATATTCACAAGCCCAGAGCCTGATCATCATCATAGTTTACCCTCATCATCTCATCCTCCTCCCTCCACCCCTCCATCACCTCCTACAGATCATGCCTCATCATCTACACAAGAAACCTCTCCTCAAGAAGACATCCCCTCCTCACCTTCTCCTAATTCATCAGAACAAGAAGGAAGTGACAGTGACTAAGATAGTGACAATGAGGGTGAGGGTGACAGTCAGTCAAGCCAAAATGAAGATGAGGGTGATGATGAGTTGAGCCAACAGGAGACAGAGAACATGGAAACAGAAGAAGAGGATAACAATGGATAAAATGAGGAAGATGACAGTGAAAACAAATTGAGCAGTGATGAAGAAGAGGTTAGTAATGAAGCAAAAGATATGGAAGAGGTTGACAATGATGAAGGTGAAAACAGTGAGGAAAATGGAGAGGTTAAAGGTAGTAGTGATACCCATGAAGCAAGCATAAGTGATGAATAGGACAACATGGAGGAAAATAGTCATGATAGTCATGAAGAAAATGATGAACAAAATGAAGATGATGATTATGCAGAAAATGAAGAAGAGGCTAATGATAGTCATGAAAATAATGAAGGAAATGAAGGGGATGGTAGTCAAATTGAAGATCATAGCAATGAGGAGGTAAGCAGCTTTAATGAAGAACAAAATGACAATGCAGAAATCAGTGAAGAGGTTGAGAGTGGTGATGATGTTGAGAACAAAGAGGACAATGATGAAGCAAAAAAAATGATGACTAATGATACTAATGATGAAAATGAAGAGTTTGATGACAACAGCAAGGATCACAGCCATGATCAGGATACCAACAACAACACAATCACACCTCTTTCATTGACATATCAAAGAGGGCCAAGGATTTTGTTTTCTACCTCTAAAAGTCAAGGGACCATGTCATCCACCTCAGCTAAGCCACTAGACAAAGGAAAAAAAAAGGTAAAGGAAGAAGAAGAAGATCATGAGGTTGAGAGGGAGTTTGAAATAATTCAGGTGGACAGTGATGAGGAGAATGAATCAATGATCTCAACATTGCTCACCCAGAACAAAAATTTCTTCATTGAAGACCTCCAAGTAAATCTGAATAGGGCCAAGAGTGTAAATGATGCCCTTGACATGGAGCATGGGCAGTTAGGAGCACAAATTTCTATTTATGAGGCTAGAGCCATCAAGGCCTGGAAAGAAGACCAAAGGTTAGAGGTAAAGTTGGAAGAGTTTATGGGCACCTATGAGGAGAGTGAGGATGAAGAAGGGCAGTCTAGGAGGAGACCTATAACCATGGGGTTGAAGAAGGCATTGGAAAAACAAAGAGAACAAGAATCAGCCTTAGCATAGCAGCTCCTTCTAGATGATTTGGTGGCCATGGAGATAGCACATGATCAGGAACCTTGGTTGGAAAGATACAACATATACATGGAGGCTAAATTGAAGAAATAAAATCAGGATCTTGATCTCCAAAAGAAATATTACCAAGCATTATGCCCGAAGAAACCAAGTTGCGAGGGCTAAACTCAAGAAGGCCCAAACCATGATCCAAGCACAAAAGAGGAAAAATGATAATCTAACCTTGGAATTTTGGCACAATCTTCTCTACATGTCTCTCAAAACCCATGAGGCACACATCCACCAAATTTGAGATAATTTTGACAATTTCTGGTTTTTGTGAATTTGGAGGCCTCTAAGCGCAGCACCCCTAGCGCTATGCTTTCATCTTAGGCATACTGAGAGGGAGAAATTTTAATTTTTTTAATCCTCATTTCTGTTACAGTATGCGCACCAAATTTTAGAGCATTTGGAGCATTTTTTACCCCTCAAAAGGCCAAAAAACACCTAATTTTTCACCTTTCTGCCTCATTTTCAGGCTTGGCGTTGCGCCTAGAATAGTCTTGGAAAATTTTCCTTTTGGATAGGTAAATGGAGCTCAATCAAGAAACCAATTGTATTTTTGGAAAGTATACTCAGCCAGATTTCCAATGGGCCATCATGGAGCAAATTATGACATTGGGAAGGTCACCAAAACTTGGCTGCAAGTGGACCTATTTTCTACTTGGGAAGGTGTTGTGCATTTAGACCAAACTATGCATTTTTGGCCAAAAGTCAAAAAGATACACTCATTAATTGCAAAATGATATTTTAATGTTTTTTTCGGAAAATCAATCCTAAATTAGGTGCTAGGAGTTATTTTGGAATTTATTTCATGAGATATTTTGTGCATTGGGCCTTGCATGGTCTCTTGGGCATAAATGGCATTTATGGATGATTTTGACATTTTCAAACCCTATTTAGGGTTTTTGCCATCCTTTGCTAGATAAATATAGCATGAGGGGTTCATTGTAAAAGGTTGGCATTTGATGACTCTTTGGAGCAATACATAGTTTTTTGGAGATTGGAGAAGAAATTGGTGTTGTGGAGTTTGTGAATGGCTTGTCTTGATTGATGATGGAGAACGCTGCTTGCAGTATCCCTAAGGTTGGTTAATGGTGATGTTCTTCTATTCAGTTATTGTTTTCTCATGTATCATTGTGTTTCATCCTTCTAAATTGCAGTAGGACCAATGTTTTAGACTAAGAAATGTTTTCAAAGGCACCTTAGCTTTGTTTGTTCTTCACTGCCTCTATGTTTTCCTCTGCTAGGACATTTTAGAGAATTCTTGACTTCTGTCTAGACCCCCTAAGCTTGTTTATTTCATGAATGGTTTAATACAGTAGCTATCAAATATGATTTATGGTTAGTACTACTTGTTTGATGTCTCTAAACACTGTTCTTGAGGTCTCTCTCCAAGGTACCATTGATTAGGTTTGCCAAAGAGGCTATGTTTCGATCATACCCTTTGTCCATGCTTGAATAATTTTTTTGGAGATCTTCATAGTTATGATCAATGATGTTTAGGCGTTCCCTCTTCTTTGATTAAAGTTATATGTGTATCTTGAAATTTTTCTAACCTTGAAGGTGAAATGACTAGAAGTTAAATGAGTTCCTCGCCTTATATATTTCATTGGATTGTATATCTGAAATGCATATTTGCTTAAGTTGAATCAAAGAGTTATTGGTGTGCCCTGTCTATTGATTTATTCTTCATGCTAAGCAGTGTTGAAGTTTCTTCTTTTTTCGGTACCTAACAAAGGATTTTTAATTTTCCTTTACCCTACTTTGTTCACAAACTTGATGTTAATTTCACTTGACAAAAACCTTGAGAATCCATCTGACCATGCTAGATTTTCCTTGTGATCCACCCCGATTTATTGTTGAAAACTTCCATGAATTTTGTTGACTCCATAGCCCAATGACTTCAAGATTTCCTCACTCTATCTATTCTACTTGATCATCTTACCCAACCAAAACAAACAAACAAACCCTCCACTTAACAACTAGCCTAAAATCAAAACCCTAAAAGCAAACAAGTTCACATCCTTTGCATAAATAGAGAGAGCCCTCTCTGAGTCCATGAAGCCTAGGTCCTAGGACTCCAAAGACTGGTTTGATGTTACCTTGTGCATTTTATCTCACCAATCTAACAAATCACGAGAACCTAACCTAATGGTGATCACGGTGGGAGCTTCTGAGTAAATAACAAACTTATACATCCTTAGAGAATTCATAAGCCCTTATCACACAGTATCCATTGATTTATCATCAACTCATTTCCTAACTTAAATGGCAATCAAGGTGAGAGATTTCTGAGTTAGTGACAATCTAAGTACTCCTTAGAACTTAAGAAACCCTTATCAAATCATAGAAAACTCAAACTGTTAGCCAAAGAGTAGAATCTGGTTGTTTCACCATCCTAGCAAAATGATGACTCAACTATAGGACCCTCATAGAAACCTTAGGGCTACATAAAGGAACTTAGAAAACCCCAAAACATCCCTAGATTGGTTTTTTTCAGTTATTGGTGGTGGACCATAAACATACATCCTTAAAATAGCAAAAAAAATTCACCTGGTGACTCCACAAGCCTTCAGTAAGCCTTCTAACTTTACTATTGTTCATAGACTTCCTTAGAATTATGTCAAATTAGCCCTGAGAATTTTAGAAACCTAGTCACACACTGTGTGACTTTAGCAAGCATTAAGAGAGGTCAGCCTTCCGAAAACAACCATAAACTTTCAGCCTCTCTATACCTTGGGTTTGAAATCTAACTTCACAAAGGATCAGTACTAGATCTCACCTAGACCCAAACCTTCCCACCATAGTTGATGACCCAGAAAATATTTTGTGGAAAACCTCTAAAACTGGAAATTCAACTACTGTTAGGACCATTCATAGAGCAAGCTCTATCCTTGAATATATTACAGCCTCGCAAGACCCCCAGTTTGACTTGCATCATACAAGAAACCTTTTAAGAACCAAGTCACAAAGTGGGATTCACCAGACTGACCTTGAGCCCATAGATTTGCAGCAAAGTTCTAGTAGAGAAGCATCTCCTTCCACTCCCCTCGACTTTCATCTTCTTCATCAACTTTGGCTCTTTTTATCCCAAGTCTACTCAAAATCAGTTTGCTGGTCCAGGTACCTCTACCACTCCCATCCACACATACAATGTTAAAAATTTTAGGGTCTCGTGATTTGGAAGATTTGTAGACCAAATGACAGGGTAACATGGAACCAAGATTTGGAGTCTAAGGACCTAGCCTTCCTAGACTTAGAGAGGGATCTCTCTATTGGGAGCAAAGGATGTGTTCTTTTTGCTCTAAGGTTTTGATTTTAGGCTAGTTATTAGGTGTAGGGTTTGTTAGTTGTTTTGGTTGGGTAAGATGGTCAAATGGAATAGGTGGAGTGAGAGTATGTCAAAGCCACTGGGCTATGGAGTCAAATGAAGTCAAGGGTGTCTAAATGATGAAACAGAGAGTGTTGTAGGGTTGATTTAGCAAGGTTAATGGATCCTTAAGGTGATGTATGAGTTGCAGTGAACATTAAGTATGGGAAAGACTAAGAGGTCTTAAACATATATAGTTTAAAATTTACAATTCATGAGGTAGGGAAAACCATTAAGCTCAATAAACCATAATTTGAACTAATAAACATCCAAGAGAAACATTCCAGTGATACATAGAAAGCATAAGAGCTTCTAACTTTAGAAATTCACCTTCAAATTTTTGGAAAACACATAAGACAATATAAATAACTCAATTTGTGGAGAAGGAACTCCTAAACAACATATATCAAGTTATTGGGAATGCTGAAACAAGTTTTTAAGCATGGAAAAAGGGCAAGATCGAGCAAGACCTCTTTGACTTAACCTAATAATCAATATTTCACAGAAGGGCTTCAAGGTAGGGTTTTCAAAACTTCAAATAAGGAGTGCATACCATGAATCATACTTGTAAGCTAGCATACTAACCATACATGAAACAAAAAAAAATTTGGTAGACCTAAGGAGCAGTCAATAATTCCTTAAGATGGCCAAAAGAGAAAACATCAAAGCTATAACAAAAAGGAGGTCTGAGGTGCCTCAAAGAACATGGCTCAACCTATACTTTTATATTTAATAGCAGCCAAGAAACATGAAACATAATTATAACAAAGGAAACAATACACAAATTAGGAAGACATTACCATTCATCAAGCTATGGAATCCTGTATATAAGCTTCTCCATCATCAAACCAAATAATCCATTCATCCACTTCACAAAACCAATTTCTTCTCCAACCTCATGAAACCATGTATATTTCTCTTC
This sequence comes from Pinus albicaulis, assembly GCA_034641835.2. Taxonomy (NCBI): domain Eukaryota; kingdom Viridiplantae; phylum Streptophyta; class Pinopsida; order Pinales; family Pinaceae; genus Pinus; species Pinus albicaulis. Next base: position 1,410,594,230 of record CM076578.1, on the reverse strand, counting down.
AATCTCATCAAATGACAACAAAATTCATAGGGGCCTCATGCTCTATTTATGGAGAAAATGAGGACTAAAACCCTAAATGTGGTAGGAAAATGTCAAATATAGTCATAAATATCATTTATGGCTAAGAGACCATGCAAGGCCCAAGGAACATAATATCCCAAGAAATAAATGCTAAAATAACTATTTGCACCTAATTATAGCTTAATTTACCTCAAAAAACTCAAAAATATATATTTGTAATAAATGCGTGTGTTTTGTTGACTTTTGGTCCAAAACACACTAGGCAACCTTTGTGCGTAGCGCCACTTCAACAGAAAATAGAGTCTATTGCAACTAAGTTTTGGACCTGTTACCAACACTAGATTTGGCTCTGCGATCGCTCGTTGGAAAGCCTGATGATTCTAATTTCCATAAATTCTTGAGTTGTGCTGAGTGGATTCAATTTACCTATTCAAAAATCAAATCTCCCAACACTGCTCTATGCGCAGTGCCTGGTCTGAAAATGAGGCAGAAAAGGTCAAATGTTTGATGTTTTGTGACCTTTTGAGGAGGTAAAAATGCTCCAAATGATCTAAAAATTGGTGAGAAGACCTTTTGTGATGTGATAAATAAAAAAATGTAAAATTTGAGAGCTAAGGATGCACCAATTTTGTACGTAGCGCCTAGGGTGCTGCACACAGAGGGGTCAAAATTTGGAAAAAATAAAAATTTGTCCAATTTGCCTCAAAATTTGTGGAGAGGTCCCTCAAGAGGTCTTGGAAACCTGTTGAGAAGCTTAAGCCAAAATTCCAAGGCTGTCCTACACTTTGTCTCTTTTTAGGTCTTCTAGCTCCATGAGGGCCTTCCTTAGTTCGGTAGAAGCAAGCATGTTTTTCCTTGTATAATGCTTGGTCATTTTCTTTTGTAGGGAAAGGCCTCTCTTTACCTCCTTGAAATTATTATACTCCTTTTTGTAATAGTGGATGACATGTTGTGCCATCTCAAAGTCTCTTTCAATCTCCTGAAGCTGTGCATATTTTTCGAAGAGATGTAATCTAGTGTTCATCTCCTTGTCCTCATTGTCACTCTCTAGATCAATGAATTGAGGCCCTTGAGAAGTCCTCTTGATCATTTTTCTTCTCCTTACCTTTATTTGTTGCTCACCTTTGTCCATATTTTCCTTGACTTTGTCTGTGTTCTTAATAGCTGGAGGAGTGATGGCCCTTTACCTTTTTTACACAGAAAACATATCTCTTTTGCCTCTATGGTAGGTGCATGTGATAGGAGTGATGAGGGTGCCTGTTGGAAATATGATGCAGGATGTTGTCCTTGATGGCAACCCTCTGAATGAAGATGAAGACATGCGACTGATGACATGTGTTGTCCTTGATGGAAAACCATCTGATGAAGTTATTCTTGACTTGATGGACTTAGTAAATGATGTAAATCTGATATGATATAATATTTGTTGACAATATGATGCTGAATGTTGTCCTTGAAAGGCAACCCACCTGATGAAGATGATGACAACTTAATGAAGTTGTGCTTGAGAGAATTTGTTCCTGATGAAGAAAATATGGTGTTTCTACAGTGTGTACAGAAGGCAATGAAGAAAGGATTTCAGAATGTGCTCAAAATATGATGAAAAGAGTATGTCTCTTTGTATACGCGGATTGGCCTAGGGGAAGTCGCGTATGCACGCGGAAAAGAACGTGCCAAGTCGCGTATGGGCTAAAGCGCTCAAAAGGTGCAAAACCAAGGGTAACCACCATGGTATTGACCCATTGTATTGGGTAATGATCCGCCTAATTGACCCCGTCCAGGTTGTTTTGGGCTCATGGTATTGTTTTGGCCCATGGTATTGAAAAAAAGGGGCTCATGGTATTGAAAAGGATAAACCTATATAAGGAGAAGAAATTCATTGTGCAAATGATGAGTGTGGGTTCAAGATGTCTGAGCTTGAATGAATACTTCTCTCTGATGTATATCTGAATGGAAAGGGTTACACTTGAATGATAAATCTGAATGTATGATGCACCAATGATGAAGAAGGGGATCTAGATCTGAATTTCTCTTGTATTTGCTAGATCTGATTATGGAAGGCTTAGATCTGTGATGAGGCAAGCATCTAGGCGAACATCTGTCTGAAGCGAAAGGGTAGATCTGAACTGAATATCTGATCTGATGAAGTATGCTGCTCTGTAATGATTAAAGATCTATATGCTACTTCGCCGCGAAGGAAGCGCGTATATACGCGGCTTCAGCAAAGAGAAAGCGCGTTTGCGCAATAAAATATACACTGAGGTATACGCTGGTTTGTGTGGACGGAAGCGCGTATATACGTGACATCAGTGAAGGGAAAGAGCGTATGCAAACTAGGGTTTGCTGAAGCAAGGGGTATGAAACATCTGATCTATTCTGCTGTGTTTCTGATATCTGATCTGTGTTGATATGTATCTGTTGGTGATGTATGGTTGAACTTAAAAGTATGGAAAGGGTCAAGTATGAAAATATGATGAAATGTGGCCTGCAAGTGTTGTTCTATTAAAGTTGTTGGATCCAGTGTGAAAATTGATGAAACGTGGTCCAAGGTGGTGCTGAAGGTTGTAGCCTTCAGTCAGGGGGTTGTAGCTCCCTTCCAGGTGAGGCTGGTAAACGAGATTAGGGGGTCGTAGCTCCCTTCCAGGAGAGGCTGGTAAACGAGTCAGGGGGTTGGAGCTCCCTTCCAGGAGAGGCTGGTAAACGAGCGCAGGTGGGTGCCTGCGTGCTGGTAGGAGTCTGCACCAGCACATATGTTTTAAGATGTTTTCTCTATAATAAAATATTTAAGGCTGAGCAACTGCAGCGGTGGTTTTCTCCCGACTTGGGTTTCCACCTAAAAATCCCGGTGTTCATGTGTGATGCTTTGTGTCATGATTTATTCTGTTCTTACTGCACATGTTTACTGCTTATTGAATATCTGATGAATAAATGAAGGAATGATTTGAGTGATGAATTAATGACATATATAGATATCTGTGTATACGCTAGTTTCGTAAAAGGTATCCGCGTATATACGCAAGTCTGGTTCAGGAAAGTAGCGTATGCATTTTAGAAGCAGAAAAAGTAAAAGTTTTGAATATGCAGTAAATACTGATTCACCCCCCCCTCTCAGTATTTTTCCCAACAATTGGTATCAGAGCAGGGTCCTTCTACAGAAGCTTGATCGCTTGAAGGAGATCCGTCACAATGGGAAGTATACATACAAAAGCCTTGCTGAATTTTGGTGCAAAAGTATGGGCTCTCGCAAAAGAATGTGAAAAAGAAAAGGGTACCTTTGTGGATTCTCTAGAAGACAATAATCTTCTTGAAGAAAACATTCAACTCAAAGTGAGCCTAGAAGAAAAGAACATAATCATTGAGACTTTTAAAAATCAGCTTGAAGCAAGAGAAAAATGCATGGAGGATCTAGAATGTGAAGTAGTAAGTCTAAGGAAGGATAATGAGAAATTGAATTCTCTCAATCTCAGATTTGCTAAAAGTTCAGAAACCTTGGATGAAATTATCAAGGTACAACGGTCCCCCTTTATAAAAACAGGTCTTGGATATACTGGGGAATCTTCTCAGACATCAGCACCAAATTCTCTAAAAGCAGCCACCGCTGGTTCTCTACATTCAGCCACTCAGCAAGGGAACAATGGATCTTTACAGGTAAAGCAAGATCACCTCAATTCAAGAAACACAAACAGGGAGATCTTTCAAAATGGCTACAACCAACAGGTAAAGTCTAATAGAATATTTCATGATCACAAGAATTTCTACTTCAATGGACAATGTTTCACATGTCACAACTTTGGTCATAAAGCTGTTCAATGTGTTGCATATAAAACCATCATGACCAGAGAAGCAAGAAAGATAAGGATGGATGATGAACCAAAGAAGAACACCTATAACAATTTTTCTCCTCTTCAAAATGAAGTTGAATGCACTTATTGCAATAACTTTGGTCATGAAGATTCTAAATGCAGGAGCAAGTTATAGCCAAAAGAGCATGTTCCCTCAAGCTCTAAAGTGTGGAAAAAGAAAGAAATACCAGTTGAAAATTGTGGGATAGCGTTATTTGCAGAGGGTGAAGAGAATCAATGGTACATTGATAGCGGGAGTTCAAGACACATGACAGGTGACAAAAGCAAACTGCATACTTATAATGCTCTAGAGAAGGAAAAGAAAGTTACTTTTGGAAATGATACTCCTGCTGTTATTAAAGGAAAAGGGTCAGTATTTCTAAAAGAAAAGGTGAAGGCTAAAGATGTCATGTATGTGGATGGATTAAGGCATAACCTATTGAGTGTTAGTCAAATGTGTGATCAATGAGCAGAAGTGGTCTTCAGTTCCAAAGAATGTGTGGTTCGTGATCTTGATACAGGTAAAATCATTATAAAAGGAAAAAGAAATCCAAGCAACCTGTATGTACTCAACGGCATAGAACAATGTTACTTAAGCAAATCATCAGAAAATTGGCTATGGCATCGAATACTGGGACATCTGAGTTTCTCTCAAATCAACAAAGCAAGCAAACTTCAAGCTGTTCGTGATCTTCCCAAGATCAATCTTCCAGAAAGTACCATATGCAAATCATGTCAATTTGGTAAGCAGACCAGAGTCCGATTTAAAGCCAAAGAAGGTTCATCAAGTAAGCCTCTTGAACTCATTCATACTGACATCTGTGGACCTTGAGGAAAAAGTCATTACGTGGGGAAGAATACTATATCCTATTTATTGATGACTACTCCAGAATGTGTGAGATCGCGTTTATTAAACACAAAGATGAAGCTTTTGAAAAATTTCAGAAGTACAAAGCATTGGTAGAAAATGAATTGGATTCAAAAATCAAGTGTCTTAGATCTGATCGAGGAGGAGAATATTCGTCAAATGAATTCTTTGAATTTTGTGAACAACATGGCATTAAAAGGCAGTTCTCTGTAGCAGGCACCCCACAACAAAATGGTGTAGCAGAAAGAATGAATAGAACAATTGTTCAAATGGCCAGAGCTATGCTTGCTGACTCTAATGTTCCTAACATATTCTGGAGTGAAGCAGCACGTGCAGCAGTTAACATTCTCAATAAGGCTCATGTCCGGGTAAACAGTGATAAAACTCCATATGAACTCTGGTATGGCAAATCTCCCACTGTAAAGCATTTTAAAGTTTTTGGAAGTAGATGCTTTATCAAAAATAATTATGAAAAACTTGGCAAGTTTGACCCTAGATCAGATGAAGGGATACTTCTTGGCTACACATCTTCAAGCAAAGCATTCACATGTTACAATAAGAGGCTTCAAAAGGTTGTTGAATGTATTGATGTTGTTATTGATGAGTCTCCTGCAGCTCCTAAAGAAGAAAAACAAACAACAAGAGAAGATGATAGCGACATATGGCCTTCTACATCAGATGGAAATGATATAGACAGTGGATCCAATGAAGAACCTGAAAATGATCTATCTGAAAAAGCTCCATCCAGATACGTTCAAAAGAATCATCCTGAATCTCAGATTTTGGGAGACAAGGAATCAGGTGTACGAACAAGGAGAACTCTTGTGGGATCTTCTAGTCATCAAGCACTTCTATCCACAATTGAACCACACAATGTCAATGAAGCTAGAAAATATGAATGTTGGAATAATGCCATGGACGAAGAAATTGAGCAAATTGAAAAGAATGACACTTGGGATTTGGTACCAAGACCTCATGATAAAAATGTCATTGGAACTAAATGGATCTTCAAGAACAAGTTAAATGAGAATGGGGATGTTGTAAGAAACAAAGCTAGACTTGTTTGCAAAGGGTATACTCAACAAGAAGGTATAGACTTTGAAGAAACTTTTGCTCCTGTAGCTAGACTTGAAGCCATAAGAATGTTTCTTGCTTTCTCAAGCTATCAACGAATAAAAGTTTATCAAATGGATGTTAAGTCTGCTTTTCTTAATGGTGACCTAGAAGAAGAAGTATATATAGAACAACCGGAAGGATTCATTTTGGGAAATGATGCAAATCTTGTTTGTAGACTTAAAAAGGCTCTGTATGGACTCAAACAAGCTCCAAGGGCTTGGTATTATCGTCTTGACAAATATCTTCATGAACAAGGTTTTTCAAAGGGGTCTGCTGATAGCAACTTATACACAAAAGTTGAAAATGATAAACTATTGATTGTAGTTGTATATGTTGATGATATCATTTTTGGGAGTAACTAAGAATCTATGAGTCAAAAATTTGCTTCTGTCATGCAGGAAGAATTTGAAATGTCTTTACTTGGGGAACTAACATTCTTTCTTGGCTTGCAAGTGCATCAATCTGCAGATGGTATATTTCTATCACAAGCAAAATATCTTAAGCAAATTCTGAAGAAGTATTGCATGGAAGAATGCAAACCTGTAAGTACACCAATGATAACCGGATGCAGTCTCAGTTCTAATGATGATTCTCCCACTGTGAATCAACCAGAATACAGATCGATGATTGGAAGTCTACTTTATCTCACTGGGACCAGACCAGACATTATGCATGCCGTTGGGATTGTTGGACGATTCCAAGCTAATCCAAAAGAGTCTCACCTTCAGGCCGTCAAAAGGATATTCAAATATCTACAAGGAACTCAAGACTTTGGTCTATGGTATCCAAAGGATGCTGATCTTACTCTTCATGCTTACACTGATGCAGATTGGGCCGGAAGTGTTGATGATCGGAAAAGCACTAGTGGTGGTGCATTTTACATGGGGCCCCGGTTAGTATCTTGGTTCAGCAAGAAGCAAAATTCTATTGCCTTATCAACAGCTGAAGCAGAGTATGTAGCTGCCGCATCTTGTTGCACTCAACTCCCATGGATGATGCAAACCTTGCAAGATTTTCAAATCAAATGTGCAACTCCTATCTCCATTATGTGTGATAATACAAGTGCCATCAGTATTTCAAAGAATCCTGTTATGCATTCAAAGACCAAGCACATTCCCATCAAGTATCATTTCTTACGTGAACAAGTGCTTGAACAAAAGGTGAAGTTGGAGTATGTTACCTCCAAAGAACAAGCTGCTGATATCTTTACCAAACCTCGGCCCAAGGAAGCATTCGAGCATCTAAGACAGAAGCTAGGAGTGGTCTCTGCCAGTCAAAAGAAAAATCTGCATAATTTTTAGAAGATGGCTTGGGATACGCGGGTTTCCTGAAACACAGTCGCGTATGTACACGAGTTCTTGCACATAAAACCGCGTATGGTTGGTTGCTGACAATTTTTTGGTTGGTTCAGCATCCTTCAGCACAGCTGCAGTGCTATCTGGTATCTCTGATACTGTTTGGTATCTCTGGTGGTGTTCCAGTTCTCATAATTCTGTTTCTAATGTTTTGATGAGATGCCTTGATGATTTGTTGGTGGAAGTTTTCAGGATGCACAAACTAAGGGGGAGCCTTAGTCATTTGGAAAGATTGCTTGGTTGCACAGTTTCAGGGGGAGCATTCGTTTTGCTGAGTATAATGCATTGTTGGGATTATGGTGTTTCTAATTTATAATCTCTCTTGAGGTCTTTCCAGTGTTGGTCTTAAAGTCATATTTGTAATTTGATGAAAAGGTCTTGTTAAGACCCATGATGTAAAATTGTAATATTCAGTCATGTAAGGACTTGTAAAATGTGTAAACCCACTTGGTTGGGTACTTGAGTCTCATATATAAATCCACTTGGTTGGATATTTGTTGTAAGTATGAGTCATTGGTGATAGGAAAGTCTTTGAGTCATGTACTTTATTGAAAAATATATTTGAAGATTCAGCATGAACTCAGGGGGAGCTTGGCCACTTCAGCACACATCAGATCTGCAGAATGTTCCTTCCACATGAGGAGAAAAAGGGGGAGAATGTTGGTTTTTGATCCGCCCTTTGCCCTTGATGTCAAAGGGGGAGAGTGACATGGTGTTTGAATAAAGAGAAGATAATGATGTGACATATTTGGGAGAGTGACATGATATCTATCTGCTGTGGTAACCAAACACCATCATGGTTGCCATCAAGTCCAAAGGGGGAGATTGTTGGAAATATGATGCAGGATGTTGTCCTTGATGGCAACCCTCTGAATGAATATGAAGACATGCGACTGATGACATGTGTTGTCCTTGATGGCAAACCATCTGATGAAGTTATTCTTGACTTGATGGACTTAGTAAATGATGTAAATCTGATATGATATAATATTTGTTGACAATATGATGCTGAATGTTGTCCTTGAAAGGAAACCCACCTGATGAAGATGATGACAACTTAATGAAGTTGTGCTTGAGAGAATATGTTCCTGATGAAGAAAATATGGTGTTTCTACAGTGTGTACAGAAGGCAATGAAGAAAGGAATTCAGAATGTGCTCAAAATATGATGAAAAGAGTATGTCTCTTTGTATACGCGGATTGGCCTGGGGGAAGTCGCGTATGCACGCGGAAAGGAACGTGCCAAGTAGCGTATGGGCTAAAGCGCTCAAAAAGTGCAAAACCAAGGGTAACCACCATGGTATTGACCCATTGTATTGGGTAATGATCCGCCTAATTAACCCCATCTAGGTAGTTTTGGGCTCATGGTATTGCTTTGGCCCATGGTATTGAAAAAGGGGCTCATGGTATTGAAAAGGATAAACCTATATAAGGAGAAGAAATTCATTGTGCAAATCATGAGTGTGGGTGCAAGATGTCTGAGCTTGAATGAATACTTCTCTCTGAAGTATATCTGAATGGAAAGGGTTACACTTGAATGATAAATCTGAATGTATGATGCACCGATGATGAAGAAGGGGATCTAGATCTGAATTGCTCTTGTATTTGCTAGATCTGATTATGGAAGGCTTAGATCTGTGATGAGGCGAGCATCTAGGCGAACATCTGTCTGAAGCGAAAGGGTAGATCTGAACTGAATATCTGATCTGATGAAGTATGCTGCTCTGTAATGATTAAAGATCTATACGCTACTTCGCCGTGAAGGAAGCGCGTATATACGCGGCTTCAGCGAAGAGAAAGCGCGTATGCGCAATAAAATATACACTGAAGTATACGCCGGTTTGTGTGGACGGAAGCGCGTATATACGCGACATCAGTAAAGGGAAAGCGCGTATGCAAACTAGGGTTTGCTGAAGCATGGGGTATGAAACATCTGATCTGTTCTGCTGTGTTTCTGCTATCTGATCTGTGTTGATATGTATCTGTTGGTAACGTATGTTTGTGCTTAAAAGTATGGAAAGGGTCCAGTATGAAAATATGATGAAATGTGGCCTGCAAGTGTTGTTCTATTAAAGTTGTTGGATCCAGTGTGAAAATTGATGAAACGTGGTCCAAGGTGGTGCTGAGGGTTGTAGCCTTCAGTCAGGGGGTTGTAGCTCCCTTCCAGGTGAGGCTGGTAAACGAGATCGGGGGGTCGTAGCTCCCTTCCGGGAGAGGCTGGTAAACGAGTCAGGGGGTTGGAGCTCCCTTCCAGGAGAGGTTGGTAAACGAGCGCAGGTGGGTGCCTGCGTGCTGGTCAAGTCTGCGCCAGCACACATGTTGTAAGATGTTTTCTCTATAATAAAATATTGAAGGCTGAGCAACTGCAGCGGTGGTTTTCTCCCGACTTGGGTTTCCACCTAAAAATCCGGGTGTTCATGTGTGATTCTTGTGTCATGATTTATTCTGTTCTTACTGCACATGTTTACTACTTATTGAATATCTGATGAATAATTGAAGGAATGATTTGAGTGAAGAATTACTGACATAAATAGATATCTGTGTATACGCGAGTTTCGTAAAGGGTATCCGCGTATATACGCAAGTCTGGTTCAGGAAAGTAGCGTATGCATTGTAGAAGCAGAAAAAGTGAAAGTTTTGAATATGCAGTAAATACTGATTCACCCCCCCCTCTCAGTATTTTTCCCAACAGTGCCTTGATCGTTGATGATGTCGCAATAATTTTCATCTTTTTCATGGCTTTCATGAGTGACTTCATGCTCCAATGGGTCACTGATTTCTTGACCTTTAGCCTCATCATCATCATTTCTTTCCTCACTATTTCCTTCACTGTCATCTTGGCTCCCAAACTGATCACTTCCCTCCTCACTTACCTCATGTGGGCTCTGTCCTTCACTGAGGTCCTTTTCTTTGTCACCTTTTGCACTATCACTTTGGATTTCTTGGTCATTCAGAGGCTGATTAGTGTAATGACAACCATGACAGCTGTCATGACTGTCATGACTATCTCCTTGCTCATCAGTGACTGTCTCATTAGTGCCACTTCCTTGGTCACTGTCTTCCCCTTCAAATTCTATTTCAGCCTCATCATTTGTCTGCTCTTGGTCTTTAATTTCTTCATCCTCTCCTTTTGTTTCCTCGGGATCATTGTATTCATTGTTTTCAACACTTTTTTCACTATCATTGGGCCTACTGTCATGCTCAAACCCATCTTCCTCTTGGCTGTCTTGTGCACTCTCTTGCTGACTGTCCCTTTCATTTTTTTCTTCATAATCTTCTATTTTTTTATCTTGCTCGTCATCAACACTCTTTTCAGCACTTGATATTGTTTTATGGGTGTCATCACTATCAATTTTTTGCTCAAATTCATCACTATCTTTCCCTTCATTGCTGCCATGTTCGTCCTCCTCCTTAATTTCATCATCATCCTCTTGGTATTCCTGAATAGACTCTTCCTCTTCCTCACTACTGTTTGTTTGTTCTTCATGGCTACTACCATCATCTTCTCCCTTAGCACTGTTGTCCTCTTCTTTTTCCTCATTAAACTTCGTTTCTACCTCACTGTCCTTTTCCTCTCCATCATCATTTGTTTGCTCCTCATTAGGGCTACTATTAGCTCCTTAATTTGATGCATTAGGTGAAGAGATAGGAGGTGAGTTTCCTTGTGGAGAAGGCATATGTGGAGATGGTGGAGGAGTAGAGGTAGGTGGGTGTGAAGTGGAAGGAAAATTTTGGTGAATGAAGGCTTGGGGATTTTCAAACACATCATGTGAGATAAAGACTTCCCAAGGGATTCCTTGCTCCTCCACCTAGTGTAAAACAATCATCTTAGGTGAAAAAGGCTCTGCATTTGGTGGGCATAACTCCTCTTCTTGACCACTAAAGCTACGGTATAGATAGTATGGTATGTTCCGAAATTTAACCCTGATGAAGTGCATCCAAAGCCTTATGTGATAATAATAAACCCTAGAGTACCTCCTCTTAGGTGAAGTACTTGATAATCCTCCTCATCAATAGGGCATACCTCTCTAGCAGGTGGGAGAAGGGGAAAACAGCCTTGCAGCCTTGTTGATAGCTAGGTTTGAGGTAGGGATCATAATAACTATAGTCCAATTTCTTCTGTTTAAAACATCTCTCACCAATATCTGGTATTCATGTGGCTTTAGCAATGGATTCAGCTAAGAGTTCAAAATTCACTCCTGCTAGGTTGACTTGGTGATTTTGTAAGCTGAGGATGAACAACTTAGTCAAGTTTGAGTGGCTTTGGACTTGTTTAACCTTCTCACAAAACTGATAACACCCAACATCCTAAAAACATGGAAGGATCATGAGAGAGGAAGTGATTTTAATGGTTTCTAAGGGCTCAAACCTATTAGCCCTTCCTCCCTTGTGTTTTTTCTTGGTAGGCCTCTGGCCTTCATCACTGCTGGTATGAATTTCTTCTTCAAACATGGTGACTAGTTTAGCACAGAAGGATTTTCAGCTTGGTGAGGGTATTTAGGTTTAGGGATGGAAAATGAGTGATGTGAGGGAAAATTTTGCAAATGAGGGCCAAATGAAGTATGTCTAGGACAAATTCAGAGATTTTAGGAGAAGTTTTGTTTGCATTGAGTATCTTTAGGGTAATGTCAACTCCTCTAATGCAAACCCTACCCTAGAAGGTCAATAATTTTGAGTTTCATGAAGATTAGGGTTTCGTCGCATTAAGCTTTAAATGTCCTCCATGTTTATGAAAAAAACTGCTTGGAAGGTAAGGAAAAGAGCCACCAACCCTGCTAGACTAATTGAAGGAGATTTGGAGGCAAAAACTTGATTTTTTTGGCCCTTTGGAGAAATATGGAACAAATTTTGTCTATGCGTAGCACCTGCCCAGGTGCGTAGTGCCACCTAACTATACGTTAAGGTTGAGTCTGGTTGACAGGTCTGTGCGCAGCGCCTAGTCGATTCGGGCTACAAATGTGCTTGTCGGGCCTATTGGAGTGCAACACTGGGTGAAAGTGTGGGTATTCGGGTAGTTCTGTGCCTGTGCATAGCGCCACCCTCCCAGTGCACATCGCAGTTTTAAATAGCACTGCTGCTGCCTCCTCTGTGCGCAGCGCCGATGGCCAGGTGCGTATCGCCAGCCTCAGTGTGCAGTGCCTGAAATTTTTCTTCAAATTTGCACAAAAACCCTCAAAAATTGCTTTCAATGGATCTCTCTCTATTTTTCAATGACAATGATATGGGAAAGTGGTCAAAGAGGATTTATAGCTTTTTGAAAAATGAATTTATGAGTAAAAACCCACTTTATAAGGTTTATTTCTCTTTGCCTTTTTCTTACTATCTTCTTGGCTCCTTTTGGTCCTGTAGGTGGAAATTTGACAAAATATGGTTCTTTTCTTTGCTGGAAGCCTCTTGATGTCTTCCTTGTGCTCACAAAGCCTTCAACCAGCTCAAACATGTTCCCTCAACCTAATTGGGAAAATGAACCTTCTTTATGATGTTTAACACTTGCAAATAGCAAATTTGTGATTATTTTCCATATTTTCCTTTGACTGTCACTCTGTCATGTGTCTTAGTGTGAATCAGTGGAAAAAATTCTTAATGTGAAAACCCTAGCATCTACAACCCTTTTATACTTTAGTTTTGCCATTATGGTGAAAAATTTTTGATCTGTTTGTATTTATCAATTTTCTTGTAGGTAGCTTATCTTGACAGTCCTACATAAGTGTCATTTATGGCTAACCTATCTCTTGCATAATATACCTTGATAAAGAAACCATTTTGGAGGCTTTACTTCACTTAAACTAGCTATATGTTTGTTCCTTTGATCAGTTTGCAAATGATGTATGTCCAGTGAGGGAGGTAAGTTTTCTAAACCATTTTTGTGCTTTTGTTGGCCACTTCTGTTCTTGTAGGTGCCTACACAACTTTTGCCTTAGATCGTTGTCTCTTTTGGAGTTGGACATCTCATTTTATCAACCATGAACCTATGCTTGTCATAGTTGTCTCCTTGGGAAATTTCTTCCCTCATGCTTGCCTCCTTGACCCTTTAAAAAATTTTCTATCCTTTCTTTGAGAAGTCAAACCTTGAACTGATATTTATGTCTCTTTTTGTCCCTTTGGTGAAGTGAGGTATTGGTGTTTAGGTCTGCCTCCTTGGATCCATTTAGTTCTCTGACTTTACCTTTAAAAACCTCATACTTTTTGTACCATTGGTGATGTGGAGTCAATGCCTCTTTGACAAACATTAAAGGGTAGGTTGAAACCCTCTGAAAACCATTTGTTGTTATGAAGGAGGTTCTGTCATCACCTTTAACCTGTTTTGTCAATTCTCTCAAACTCTGAGGCTTTAGGGCTGCTTAGGAAAAAGTAAATAGTGTTGTCTTCTAAGTTCTCTGAAACTTCTCAAAACTCATTAATCATATCTAAAGGTCTTCAATGTGCACTTGAAATATTTGAGGTGGCCTTTAATCTTGCAACACTAATACTGATTTATTGCTTGGTCAAAAACAATCATAAACCCTGATTCTTTTCAAAAATATTCTTACTTCTTTATTCTTTCTATGAATGGTCTTCTTATGATATTTTTCTCTTTTACCTTACCCATTGCTAGTCTGATGGCTATTTGATCATCTTGCAGAAATGTGAGCAAAGGGAAACTGTCCCCTTGCAAGATTCATACTTTCGGCCAAAAAGCCTTCCTTGAATATCCCTTTTGATTAGTTTGCACAAGATCGCATGTCCTTTTCTTCTTTGAATGCAGTTTCTTGATATAGGAAAAAAATAGTTTGTAGGGCACCAGATCCACCCTATGACTTTGTCAAACCCTAGGTGACCTAGTGGAGGCTTTCTTGGACTTGGTTTTTGGATTAAGACCTAGATTTTGGGATCATCAAATGTAAGATAGAGTTTATGATAAACTAATGTATTGAATATCCAAAATCCAATGTACTTGATTTATATAAAGAGTCTACAGAGATAGTTTGAGACTATCAGTGTTTGAGAGTATTTTGGGATACACAAAAAGGTTGTTTGATTGGTGGGCTTAGGTAGTAGTGGGGGGTTTTTTAGGAAAAATAAAACAGAGGATTTGGGCCAAAGGTGAAATAATATAGACAGAAAGAGTGACATAAGCCACTAATGGGTTTTCTGGGATTGGTAAGCAGAGCTAGACATGATGGAAATATGAAATAGTGAAAAATTATCTTTAAGGATGATGAAGGCAGTGAGATTTCTAGAACTCACAATGTTCATGAAATTTGTTTCTGTAAATCTAGGGAAATCATTTAGTCATCTATGAAGGAAAAAATTATTGATGACTAACATTGGCTCCAATTGGGGAGGGCGGCTCCTTTTCAGGAGATGTCTAGAACTTTAGATTTCTGGCTTTATGGAGACTAGTGCCTCATCCATTGGGCAAAAATTTACCTCTTTCTCTTCCTGATGCTTGCTTGAAGCCTATGATCTCAATAATCTAAAAGACATGATAAGCTCAAATCCATCTCTACCTACCCAACCTACTTGCCTAACATTTTTTCTTCTTTAGGTGCATTTGGACTAGCAACCTTGACATCTTTTGTTTTTGAAAGAAAATTAAACTATCTACTTCTACCTTATTTCTTCCCGGAGCTCAGATTAGGCTAATGAACTCCTTTGATTCTCTACCTATACTATTCAACTGTCAATTTTAAACTGTTTGACAGGATTTATTCACTAGGCTACAAACATGAAATTGAAAACATGGCTAACTCAAGATTAGACAAAATGATTTACCATGGGTTTTGTGGCATAAAAACAAGTTGCACACAAATGTTATTTTGTACAAAATAAGACTAGAAAAATCAGGGCTAGGATACATTGTTTGCTACTCATCCTTATTTTTCTCTTTGGTTCTGTTTTAGGCATGTGGAACCAGTATCTTTCTACCTAATCTATATTTTGACAAGTCAATCTTGAATAATTTGAACCACCATCTTTCACTAACTTATCAACAATAAATTTAAAACATGTTTAAGCCATGATTAGGCTAGATGACTGAAACAAGACACCCTTTATGCACTAGTAGTGGTACTTAGACTTACACACTTTCAGTAGTTCTATTTTTTGGGTATGGAGCTTTACCTCTTTTCAAATCTGCCCTTTTTTCCATTTTTCTATTTTGTATTTTTTTGTGATTTCTTTTAATATCTTTTCATCAAATATTGATATGTACAATGAATGAGAAATTATAACTAAGACTCTAAATGGGTATGGTATTTGATTACCCTGTCTTCCCCAAGATCATCTACCAATTCTCTTTCATTCAATTCTTGCAGATAAGGAACGTGACTATCTATTTTTGAGGGCATAGTACAGGATTTATGCCAAGAATTTTCAAACATGCCAAGTTCTCCTTTACATTCCTTTTCTGAGTTTTGTTTCCAAACCTTGTTTCTATGAAAGAACCTGTCTAGGTGAAGAAGGCATTCTTCATCAGCTCCTAAACAGATGAGAAGGTCATCAATGTACATCATAGTGAAAAAGTTGGTAATAGGAGCCATGGCCTCTTGGAAGGTGTCTTTAGTTTTCCTTATTCCAGGAAAAATTTGGTCAAGCATGTAGTCATCCCAAGGAACTTTGAAAATGTCTTTGTGTTGATTGATTTGAAGTGGTACCATCTCATGAAAATCTGAAACACTACCAATCAATGTCACCTTGTTAGAAATTTCTATTCTTGGCATAGGATGATTTACCTTCGGAAAAGGGTATTTGGACTCCATGGAGGCTTTGCCTAAGTGTCTAAAGTCTATACATAGTCTGTAAATTTTGGTTTTCTTTGTTAGTAATAGAATTTCCCCAAAGGTTTCATAGTTCTTCTTGGAAAAAGGTCCCTTTTGAACAATGTCTATGTCATCAGGCTTTGAGCTTTTCCTTCTATAAACAAGGGCACCCTGGTATTTCTTGCATAACCTCAAGCATTTGAGTTTTGTGTGTAAATGCAAGGCTTTGGATAAGTTAATTACCTTGGGTCTTCTTAGGCTGCCTATATTGTATCCCTCTATATTAGTTTCAACAAACATCTTTTTAAGATAGATGGAAACATCAGTGAGAGTCAACAAATTTTTTGGAAGAAAAATACTCTCTAATAATGAGGTGTCTAGATAAGGTAAGAACATGAGATTCCTTTCATTTAGATTACCCAAGATTTTTGTTATGTGAGGGAATCTTAGCATTTTGGAATAGGTGAAAGGGAAGGGTTTTGTTTATGATGTTTGTCCTCCCTTTGAGCAACCTGAACTATATGTCAAACTGACTATTGGTTTTGAGGTTTCATTGTTAGTTTGTAGAGAGCCAAGCTTAATTTTGTCATGATGTGTTTGTTCAAGGTTGCTATAGGTATGAAGACTGAGTTCTCTATGTAAAGACTAGTTTGGCTATTTTATTGTGTCTTGATTTGTTTCAACTTCATATACCTGCTCATCATTATCTTCCTCATTATATAATATGAAAGAATAAATATCTAAGTGAATAGAATAAAGAGGAGTGTTGTCTAGTCTGTCCTGACTGCTAACCATATACTTCATATGTGACTCTCAGTATAATCTCCTTGTCTGATTGAAAACAGGGATGGTTTCATATGACATATCTACTTGAAAGTTCCCTCGAATCTTGGCTCCCCAAGATCTGCCACTACTATGTCCATGACTAAATTATTAGCAGGCACTTGTGTTAGGTTGACACAAAGGTCCTTGATAAGGCCCAAACATTTGACCCTATTGGAATCGATGGAGTAGAGGTCTTTGTAAGGTTTATTTATTTCTAGGCCTAATATCTCCATCACAACTTTGGGCATGAGATTATGAGAGGCACCAAAATCTCGCATGGAATTATCTAAGATTTTTTCATGTATGTTTAGGCTGATATAGAAAGGGGAAATGGATCCTTTCTAATACTTTCCCTCCATTTTGGGTCCAAACAACAACTCAGGTGTGTCATCAGCCAAGTGCAAAGTGTCAGTATCATTTCCTATGTTTAGTACCTTCAACATCTGAGACCTATATATGAGTTGAGTGACCCGTTCAGTGAGGGGCATATTTATCTTGATTTTGGAAATCTCTCCCTCAAAACTGAAACGCACTATTGTTTTGGACATATTAACATCGGATTTATCAACCATGATCTTTTCTACATTCTTAGTTTGTTGATACTAATTTCGAGTTTTAGTCGAAATGGTTTTCTTAGGGTCACTGGTGGAGGTACTAGGACAGCTAAGGTCTTGGGTTGGCAGGCTAATTTTTCCTTTGTTTGTTTCAGCTTTCTTAACCATAGTGTTGACATTCTCTGTTGTTTTCTTAGAGGTGTTTTCAGGTACTTTCCAAACAGCAGCATCTATTTGGTATTTCTTGGCTGAATCTAGGTATTTTTTGCTCTTGAAATCATACTGCTTATGGATTTCCATGATGGCATTTTCAAATCCCAAGTGGTAGTCTTCAAAATCCTCATAGTTTATGTCAGTTTGATCTAAGGAAAATAATCCTTGTTCTTCTTCGGTGAGAAAAACATCTTCTTCATTATCAGAACCTATTAGATTTATATGATTTTCCTCAGGTTCTATAATTTCTCCTTCTTTCTCATCTACACGGTTTTGTTGAAAGGGAGGTCTGGTTTGTTGGTAATTTTCCCTTTGTTTGATTAGAGGGGTATCTCTTCTGAAGTTTTGAGTTCTATTTCAGTTTTGGGAATTGTTTTGATTTTCCCTAGGAGGTATCCTTTCATTTAAGTTTATCTTTTCTATCATTCTCTCCACAATCCTCATTAAGCTGTCCAATTTAGAATCAGAGGAGGAGGTTGAGGGCATGGTTTCATCCTTATATGTTATTCTCTTCTCTGATTTCAACCTAACTCTCTTTTCAATTAAGTTTACCTCTACACTAATTGCTGCTTTTTTCATTTCTTCTAAAGTTTCAGGATCTCTTTCTCTCAATTGGAAAGTCATGTCAGGATCAAAACCTTAAGTAAATTTCACTAGTGCTAGGCCTTGTGGGGGTTTCATGTGAGGCGGGAGGGAATTATACACACTGTTAAACCTAGTGCAATATTCTTGCACACTTTCCCATACATTCCTTTTAAGGTTGTTGTATTCGGACAGGATTTGGAGGGGATTTTTGTTGATTTCCAATTTTTTTATAAAATTTTGGTAGAGGGAATGGAGGTCATGTATTGAATTAGGAGTTAATGTTTTAAACCATTTTTTGGCCTCTCCTAGGATTTGTGAAAATATTCTCATCTTAATGGTTTCTTCCTCTATCTCCATGTAATCAAAAGCATCATTGATTCTATCTACATGATCTTGGGTAGTGATGGATTCAACCTTTGTGAAATGAGGGATCTTAGATTGATAGTCATTTGGCAAAGGTATTAGGGGTTGAGGTAAGGCCAAAGGTGCATACCAAGCTACCATGATGGGAGATAATGGAGGATTTCCAAGAGTTGCGTTTGTGATAGGGGGATTATGATGAAGCGGAGTGGTTTTCACAGTGGTGGTATGGATGGGTGTGGTGGAAATACTTGGACCAAAAAACTGATTTTGAGTAGGTGAGGTTTTATCTGTCTTTACTGAAGGAAGGTTTTCAAGATTAAGCATTACTACCAGCCTTATAGAAGGACCACCTCAATTTGAAGCATAAGTAGGGCAAGGAGACGTAGTAACACATGTTAAAGAGGCCTTTGTCAATCGTGTACGAATGAAATATGGGTCCAAAGGCAGGGTCAAAATTACCCAATCCGCACATTATTGCATTAACCTAAGATGTCATGAACCATTATCATTTCAAGACATCCCCATAGGCCTTACATGCTCATTATTACTTTTGGCTCAATATTACGCTGCATGAGTTGGCCGCATACAAGTATAGAAAATTTCATCCCTGAGATGGCATCAAACACAGGGACACCACAGGTTTCGCCTGAAGGTAAATAGCCCTAAATGTTGCTCATCATCTTGTGATTGTTGGTTGTCAATCTGTGGTGAGGTCAGGTCATGGGTATACTTTCCGGTCGAGAAAAACCCCATTTCTCTCCTAATGGTCAAGAAAATGGGATAAAGCAGGATATGGTACCTCTCTCTCCTGGTGGGGTCAAGAGAGGTTAGGTCTCTCTACCAGTCGACAACTAATATGGGACCTCTCTCTCCTAGTGGGGTCGAGAGTTGGTATGGAAAGAGTTGAAGTGACGGAGAAGCTTAAAGTCAGGTGGTGTGGAAGGAGAGGCTTCTCTACTCAAACTCTGGTGCAAATCTAAGGGCTCAAGGTTAGTTTGGTTAATATCAGTTTAAGACCTATTTCTGAAGAGGTTCCTGGTATGGTGCAAATCAAACTAGGGATCTTACAAAGCTATAAGGTTTTCAGCTACAGAGCTTGTTCTATGGATGGTCCTAATAGTGGTTAATTTTCCAGATCTAGAATTTATCCACAAAATATTCTCTCGGTCATCAACTATGTTGGGAGGATTTGGGTCCGGATGAGATCTCGTATTGATCCTATGTGAAGCTAAATTTCAAATTTTCAAAATTCAGAGAGGTTGAAAGTGTTTAGGCTTGTTTCTGAAGGCTAGCCTCTCTTAATTCTTGGTAATTATTATAGTATATGAATTGGTTCATAAAATTCTTAGGGTTGGTGTGAAAAAAATCTAGGAAGTCAAATGAGTGCTAATGAAGTAATAGGCCTAATGGAGGCTAGTGGAGTCACCAGGTAGATTTTTTTTTGTTTTCTTAAGGATTTTGTTTATGGTTCACCACCAATAACTGACAAGAAACCTATCTAAAGGAGTTTTGGGCCTTTCTGAGTCTCTTAAATTTGGTGAGAGTGTCCTATAACTGAGTCATCACTTTACTAGGATGATAAAACAAATAGATTATACTCTTTGGATGATAGTGTGTGTTCTTATGATTTGATGAGGGTATCTGAAGTCCTAAGGGTTACTTAGTTTGTCACTGATTCAAAGTTTCCATCATGATCACCATTGTGTTAGTGTGGTGATGGGGTAGAAAACAAGACACCAGATACTATCAGTCAATTTTCTAGGCTCAACAGAAGGTTTAAATGAGTCTATAGGAGTTTTCTAAGCAACTATACTTAGAAGGTCCCACCATGATCACCAGAATGTTAGGGTCCAATGATTTGGTATATTGGCAAACAAAATTACAGGGAAACATGGAACCAAGCTTTGGAGTCTGAGGATCTAGCCTTCCTGGACTCAGAGAGGAATCTCTCTATTGGGTGCAAAGGATGTGTTCTTTTTTCTCTAGGGTTTTTATTTTAGGCTAGTTATTAGGTCTAGGGTTTGTTGATTTTTTTGGTTGGGTAAGATGGTCAAATGGAATAGGTGGAGTTAGAGTATGTCAAATCCACTGGGCTATGGAGTCAAATGAAGTCAAGGGTGTCTAAATGATGAAACAGAGTGTGTTGCAGGGCCGATTTAGCAAGGTTGATGGATACTTAAGGTGATGTATGAGGTGTAGTGAACATTAAGTTTGGGAAAGACTAAGAGGTCTTAAACATATATAGTTTAAAAGTTACAATCCATGAGGTAGGGAAAACCATTAAGGCTCAATAAACCATAATCTAAACTAATAAACATCCAAGAGAAACATTCCAATGATACATAGAAAGCATAACAGCTTCTAACTTTAGAAATTCACCTTCAGATTCTAGGAAAACACATAAGACAATAAAAATAACTCAATTTATGGAGAAGGAACTCCTAAACAACATATATCAAGTTCTTGGAACTCTGAAACAAGTTTGTAAGCATGGAAAAAGGGCAAGATCGAGCAAGACCTTTTTGACTTAACCTAACAATCAATGTTTCACAGAAGGGCTTCAAGATAGGGTTTTGAAAACTTCAAATAAGTGGGGCATAGCATGAATCATACTTGTAAGCTAGCATACTAACCATACATGAAACAAAAACAAATTTTGGTGGACCTAAGGAGCAGTCAAGAATTCCTTAAGATGGCCAAAAGAGAAAACATCAAAGCTATAACAAATAGGAGGATTGAGGTGCCTCAAAGAACATGTCTCAACCTATACTTTTTTGTTTAATAGCAGCCAAGAAACATGAAACATAATGATAACAAAGGAAAAAATAGTCAAATTAGGAAGACATCACCATTCACCAAGCTATGGAATCCTGCAAACAAGCTTCTCCATCAACAAGCCAGACAAGCCATTCATCCAGTTCACAAAACCAATTTCTTCTCCAAGCTCATGAAACCATGTATATTGCTCTTCAAGCTCATCAAATGCAAAAAAAATAAATAGGGGCCTCATACTCTATTTATGGAGAAAATGAGGACTAAAACCTTATTTGTGATAGGAAAATGTCAAATATAGTCATAAATATCATTTATGGCCAAGAGACCATGCAAGGCACAAGGCACATAATATCCCAAGAAATAAATGCTAAAATAAATATTTGCACCTAATCCTAGCTTAATTTTCCTCAAAAAACTCAAAAATATCTATTTGCAATAAATGAGTGTGTTTTGTTGACTTTTGGTCCAAAACACACTAGGCAACCTCTGTGCGTAGCGCCACTTCAGTAGAAAATAGGGTCTATTGCAGCTGAGTTTTGGATCCCTTCTCGACACCAGATTTGGCTCCGTGATGGCTCGTTGGAGAGCCTGATGAGTCTAATTTCTAGAAATGCTTGAGTTTTTCTGAGTGGATTCAATTTACCTATCCAAAAATCAAATATCCCAACATTGCTCTGTGTGCAGTGCCTAATTTGAAAATTAGGTAGAAAGGTCAAATGTTTGATGTTTTGTGACCTTTTGAGGTGGTAAAAATGCTCCAAATGATCTAAGAATTGGTAAGAATACTGTTGGTGATGTGAGAAATCAAAAAATGTAAAATTTGAGAGTTGAGGAAGCACCAAATCATGTTTTTGCCTCAAAATTTGAGAGGTCAAAATTTGGAAAAAACAAAAAGTTGTCCAATTGGCCTCAAAATTTGTGGAGAGGTCCCTTAAGAAGTCTTGGACACCTTTTGAGAAGCCTCAGCCAAAATTCGAAGCTTTTACTGCACGTTTTCTATTTTTAGGTCTTCTAGCTCCATGAGGGCCTTCCTTAGTTTGGCACAAGCAAGCATGTTTTTCCTTGCATAATGCTTGGTCATTTTCTTTTGAAGGGAAAGGACTCTCTTTACCTCCTTGAAATGATTATGCTCCTCTTTGTAATAGTGGATGACACGTTGTTCCATCTCAAATTATCTTTCCCTCTCCTAAAGTTGTGCATCGTTCTCCAAGAGAAGAAATCTAGTGTTCATCTCCTTGTCCTGATTGTCATTGTTTATATTAATGAATTGAGGCCCTTGAGAAGTCATCTGGATCCTTTTGCTTCTCCTTACCTTTACTTGCTTCTCACCTTTTTCCATATTTTCCTTGCCTTTTTCTTTGCGATTGATAGCCAGAGGAGGGATGACCCTTTTCCTTTTTTAGGCAAAAAGCACATCTCTTTTGCCTCTGTGGTAGGTGCATGTGAGAGGAGTGATGAGGGTGCCTTGATCCTTGATGAAGTCACAAGCCTTTTCATCATTGTCATGGCTTTCATGAGTGAATTCATGCTCCATTGGGTCACTAATTTCTTGACCTTTAGCCTTATCATCATTATTTCTTTCCTCACTTTTTTCTTCACTGTCATCTTGGCTCTCAAATTGATCACTACCCTCCTCACTTGCCTCATTTGGGCTTTGTGCTTCATTGAGGTCCTTTTCTCTGTCACCTTTTTCACTATCACTTTGGATTTCTTGGTGATTCAGAGGCTAATTAGTGTCATGACAGTCATGACGGATGTCATGACTATCATGAATATTTCCTTGCTCATCACTGACTGTCTCATTAGTCCCACTGCCTTGGTCACTGTCTACCCCTTCAAATTCTATTTTAGCCTCATCATTTGTCTACTCTTGGTCTTTAATTTCCTCATCCTCTCCTTCTGTTTCCTCAAGATAATTGTCTTCTTTGTTTTCAACACTTTTTTCATTGTCATTGGGCCTACTGTCATGCTCAAACCCATCTTCCTCTTGGCCGTCTTGTGCACTCTCTTGCTGACTATCCCTTTCATTGTTTTCTTCATAATATCTATGTTTTTATCTTGCTCATCATCAACACTCTTTTTTGCACTTGAGATTATTTTATGGGTGTCATCACTATCACTATTTTGCTCAAATTCATCACTGTCTTTCCCTTCATGGCTGCCATGTTCATCCTCCTCCTCCATTGCATCACCATCCTATTGGTCTTCCTCAATAGATTCTACCTCTTCCTTACTATTGTTTGTTTTTTCTTCATGGATACTACCATCATCTTCTCCCTCAGCACTATTTTCCTCTTCTTTTTCCTCATTAAACTCAATTTCTACGTCACTATAACTTTCCTCTCCATCATCATTTTTTTTCTCCTCATTAGGGCTACTGTCAACTCATTCATTTGATGCATTAGGTGAAGAGATAGGAGGTGAGTTTTCTTGTGGAGAAGGCACATGTGGAGATGTTGGAGGATTGGAGGTAGGTGGGTGTGAAGTGGAAGGAAAATTTCGGTGAATGAAGGCTTGGGGATTTGCAAACACATCATGTGAGATAAAAAACTTCCCAAGGGATTCCTTGTTCCTCCAGCTGGTGTAAAACAATCATCTTAACCAAGGAGTGGTGAAAAAGGCTCTTCATTTGGTGGGCATAACTCCTCTTCTTGACCACTAAGCCATTTTATCAATGCTCTTGTATAGATAGTATGGTAGGTTCAACAATTTAACCCTGGTGAAGTGCATCAGAAACCTTATGTGATAAGAATAAACCCATAAAGTACTTCCCCTTAGGTGAAGTACTTGATAATCTGCCTCATCAGTAGGGCATACCTCTCTAGCAGGTGGGAGAAGGGGAAAACAGCCTTGCGGCCTTATTGACAGCTAGGTTTGAGGTAGGGTTCATAACAACTTAAGTCCAATTTCTTCTGTTTAAAACATCTCTCACCAATATCCGGTATTCTTGTGGCTTTAGCAATGGATTCAGTTGAGAGTTCAAAATTCACTTCTGCTAGGTTGACTTGGTGATTTTGTAAGCTGAGGATGAACAACCTAGTCAATTCTGAGTGGATTTGGACTTGTTTAACCTTCTCACAAAACTGATAACACCCAAGATCCTGAAAACATGCAAGGATCATGGGAGAGGAAGTAATTTTAATGGTGTCTAAGGGCTCAAACCTATTAACCCTTCCTACCTTGTTTTTTGGCTTGGTATGCCTTTGACCTTCATCACTGTTGGTATGAATTTCTTCTTCAGACATGGTGATTGGTTTAGCACTGAATGATTTTCAACTTAGTGAGGGTCTTTAGGTTTAGGGATGGAAAATAAGTGATGCGAGGGAAAATTTTGCAAATGAGGGCCAAATGAAGTATGTCTGGGACAAATTCAGAGTTTTTAGGAGGAGGTTTGTTTGCACTTAGTATCTTTAGGCTAATGTCAACTCCTTTAATGGAAACCCTACCCTAGAAGGTCAATAATTTTTAGTTTCATGTAGATTAGGGTTTGGTCACATTAAGCTTTAAATGTCCTCCATGTTTATGAAAAATACTGCTCGGAAGGTAAGAAAAAGAGCCACCAACCTTGTTGGACTGATTGCAGGAGATTTGGAGGCAAAATATTGTATTTTTTGGCCCTTTCAAGAAATTTGGAACAAATTTTATCTATGCATAGTGCCACCCGACTATACGTTTAGCTCGGGTCGGGTTGGCAAGTCTGTGCACAGCGCTTGGTCGATTCAGGCCAGAAATGGGCCTGTCAGGCTTGTCGGAGTGCAGTGCCGGGTGAAAGTGTGGGTAATCAGGCGGTTCTATGCCTATCCGTAGCACCGACATAGGTTTGTAGCGCCACCCTCCTGGTGCGTAGTGCAGTATTAAATAACACTACCATTGCCTCCTCTATGCACAACGCTGATGGCCAGGTGTGTAGCGCTGACCTTGATGCGCAGCGCTGACCCCAGTGCACAACGCCTGAAATTTTTCTTCAAATTTGCACAAAAACCCTCAAAAATTTCTTTCAACGGCTCTCTCTCTATTTTTCAATGACAATGAGATGGGAAAGAGGTCAAAGAGGCTTTATATCTTGTTGAAAATGAATTTATGATTAAAAACCCACTTTATAAGGTTTATTTCTCTTTGCCTTTTTCTTACTGTCTTCTTAGATCCTTTTGGTCTTGTAGGTGGCAGTTTGAAAAAATATGGTTCTTTTCTTTACTAGAATCCTCTTGATGTCTTCCTTGTGCTCACAAACCCTTAAAACAGCTCAAACATGTGCCCTCAACCCACTTTGGAAAATGAACCTTCTTTATGATGTTTAACACTTGCAAATAGCAGATTTGTGATTATTTGCCACATTTTCCTTTGATTGTCACTTTTTCATGTGTCTCATTGTGAATCAATGGAAAAAATTCTTAATGTGAAAACCCTAGCATCAAAAACCCTTTTATCCTTTATATGTTCCATTATGGTGAAAAATGTTTGATCTGTTTGTCTTTACCAATTTTCCTATAGGTAGCTTATCTTGAAAGTCCTACAGAAGTGTCATTTATGGCTAACCTATCTCTTGCAGAATATACCTTGATAAAGAAACCATTTTGGAGGATTTACTGCTCTTAAACTAGCTATATGTTTTTTCCATTGATCAGTTTGCAAATGATGTATGTCCAGTGAAGGAGGTAAGTTTTCTAAACCATTTTTGTGCTTTTGCTGGCCACTTTTGTTCGTACAGGTGCCTACACAACTTCTGCCTTAGCTCACTATCTCTTTTGGAGTTGGACATCTCATTTTATCAACCATGAACCTATGCTTGTCATAGTTTCCTCCTTGGTCAATTTATTCACTTATGCTTGCCTCTTTGACCCTTTAAAAATGTTTCTGTCCTTTCTTTGAGAAGTCAAACCTTGAATTGATATTTCTGTCTCTTTTTGTCCCTTTGGTGAAGTGGGGTATTGGTGTTTAGGTCTGCCTCCTTGGATCCCTTTAGTCCTCTGATTTTACCTTTAAAAACATCATACTTTTTATACCATTGGTGATGTGGAGTCAATGCCTCTTTGAAAAACCCTAGAGGGCAGCTTGAAACCCTCTAAAAAACCCTTTGCTATTATGAAGGAGGTCCTTTCATCACCTTTGACCTGTTTTTTCAATTCTCCTGAACTCCTAGGCTTTAGGGCTGCTTATGAAAAAGTAAATAGTGTTGTCTTCTAAGTTCTCTGAAACTTCTCAAAACTCATTAATCATATCTAAAGGTCTTCAATGTGCACTTGAAATATTTGAGGTGGCCTTTACTATTGCGACCCTAATACTAATTTATTGCTTGGTAAAAAACATTCATAAACCCTGATTCTTTTCAAACATATGCTTTTTGCTTTATTTTTTATATGACCGGTCTTCTTATGATATTTTTCTCTTTTACCTTACCCATTGTTAGTCTTATGGCTATTTGATCCTCTTGCAAAAATGTGAGCAAAGGACAGTTTTCCCCTTGCAAGATTCATGCTTTAGGCCAAAAATCCTTCCTTGAATAACCCTTTTGATTAGTTTGGACAAGATCACCTGTCCTTTTCTTCTTTGAATGAAATTTCTTCATATAGGAAAAACAAATTTTGTAGGGCACCAAATCCACCCTATGACTTTGTGAAACACTAAGTGACCTAGTGGAGGCTTTGTTGGACTTGGTTTTTGGATTGAGACCTAGAATTTGGGATCATCAAGTGTAAGATAGAGTTTATGATAAACCGATTTATTGAAGATCCAAAATCCAATGTACTTGATTTATCTAAAGAGTCTACAGAGATAGTTCGAGACTATCAGTGTTTGAGAGTATTTTGGGATACACAACAAAGTTGTTTGAATGGTGGGCTTAGGTAGCAGTGGGGGTGGGGGGGGGGGGGTTTAGGCAAAACAAAACAAAGGATTTGGGCCAAAGGTGAAATCATATAGATAGAAAGAGTGACATAAGCCACTAATGGGTTTTCTAGGACTGGTAAGCAGAGCTGGACATTATGGAAATATGAAATAGTGAAAAATTATCTGTAAGGATGATGAAGGTAGTGAGATTTCTAGAACTCACAATGTTCATGAAATTTGTTTCTAGAAATCTAGGGAAACCATTGAATCATGTATGAAGGAAAAAATTACTAATTACTAATAGAAACCACTTCACTTCATCCTCCACCTCCTCCCACAAACCCTCTCCTTGTAAATCCACCTTGGATCCCATTCACTCCCATCATGGCAGCATGGTATGCCCCCTGGCACTACCACAAAATTTGTTACCTTTGCCACATGATTAACAATCTAAAATCCCTCACTTTACTGGAGCTAAATCCATCACAACCCAAAAAAATTTAGAAAGGATAAATGATGCCTTTGATTACAAGGAAATAGAAAAGGAAACCCTTAAAATGAGGATATTTTCACAAAGCTTAGGAGGAGAAGCCAAAAAATGGTTCAGAAGCTTGACTCGTAACACCATACATGATTTCCCTTCCCTTTACCAAACATTTATAAACAAGTGGGAAATCAAGAAAAACCCTCCCCAAATCCTCTTAGAATATAACAACCTTAAGAGAAATATCGTGGAAAGTGTCCAAGACTATTGTACCCAGTTCAATAGTGTTTACAATGCCCTCCCACCAGACATGAAACCCCCACAAGGCTTGACTTTAGAAAAATTTATGGAAGGTTTAGATCCAAACATGGCCTATCAATTAAAAGAGAGAGAGCCCTTAACTTTAGAAGACATGCAAAAGGGAGCTATAAGTGTAGAGGCCAACCTGATTGAAAAAAGGGCTAGGATGAGATTAGAAAAGAGAGTCACCTACAAAGATAAAACAATGGCCTCAACATCCTCATCTAATGCCAAGATTGATAATTTAGTGAGGGTAATGGAAAGAATGATGGAAAGGATAAACTTAAGTGAAGGAACACCTCCTAGGGAAAACCAAGCAAATCCCCAAAACAGAAATAGGAATCCAAACTTCATAAGGGACTCTCCTCTAAACAGACTGAGAGAAAATGATCAACTAATCAGGCCCCATTTCCAAGATAATTATGTGGATGAAGAGGGAAGAGAGTTTGAAGAACCTGTAGAAAACCATGTAAACTTGATAGGTTCTGACAATGAGGGAGATGTTTTTCTCACTGACGAAGAATAGGGTTTCTTTTCCTCGGATTAAACAGAAAAAAATATGAGGATTATGAAGACTATCAATTAGGATTTGAAAATGCCATTATGGATGTTCATAGGCAATATGACCTTAGGAGCAAAAAGAACCAAGAAAACTACAAAAAGAACAAAGAAGACACTGTTGTTAGGAAGACACCTGAACATACTCCTAAGAGGAGAAAAGATAGTACCAACACCATGGCTAAGAAAAATGATCCAAACATAGACAAAACTAGCCAACCAAGTGGTCACATAAGCAGCCCTAGTGCCTCTACTAGTGGCCCTCCGAAAACTATTTTTTCCAAAGTGCCAAGTCAAAATCAACAAACTAAACTTGTAGAAGAGATTATGGCTGATAAGACTGATGTAAATATTCCTAAAACATAAATACCTTTTAGTATCGAGGGAGAGATTGCTAAAATCAAAATAAACATACCCCTCACTGAACCAGTAACCCAAGATATGTATAGATCTCAAGTTCTGGAGGTTTTGAACATGGGAAATGATACTGATACTCTAAACTTGATAGATGATAAACCAGAGCTGTTGTTTGGACCTGAAGTAGAGGGAAAATACTAAGAAGGAGCCATTCCCCCTTTCTATGTTAGCCTGCATATACATGAGAAATTTTTACATAATGCCATGCTAGACTCTGGTGCCTCTCACAACCTCATGCCAAAGGTAGTGATGGAGAGATTGGGCCTATAAATAACCAAACCTTACAAAGACCTGTATTCTTTTGATTCAATCAGAGTCAAGTGTTTTGGTTTAATAAAGGATTTATGTGTCAATCTCGCACAAATTCCCGCTAAGGGCCTAGTCATGGAGATAGTAGTAGCTAACATTCCCCCTAAGTATGGCATGATGTTATCCAGATCATGGGGAGCCAAGATTTAGGGGAACCTCCAACTTGACATGTCTTATGCTACCATCCATGTTTTTAGCCAAACAAGGATATTGTATTGGGAATCAGACATGAAGTTTATGGTTAGCAGCCAAGAAAGACCAAACGACACACCTCTTTAATCCATCCATTAAAATCTTGAATCCTTTATTTTATGTAATGAAGAGGAGATTGATGAGCAGGTAAATGAAATTGAGAAATATCTATACATAAGTCAATAGTCAAACCAGGCACGGCATGAAAAACTCAACAACTTAAACTCTAGAAGCTTGGAACAATGACATGATGACAAGGTTGAACTTAATTTTCTCCAAACTAAAAATAAAATTTCAAAACCAAAACCAAGCTTATAATCTGAACAAGGTTGCTCACATGAGAAAGAAACATCACAAATAGAACCATTCCCTTCTGCCAATATGCTGAAATACTTTCATAAAGAAGAGTTTTCTAGGAACCTGAATCAAAGGAATCTTAAGGTCTTTCCATACATAGACAACTCATCATCAAAAGTTTTTGTCACTTAAAAAGAGTTGTTGAATTCCAAAAATGTTGTTGGGGACCCTAAAGTGCTATCTACAGAGACTGATATAGAGGAATACAATGTAGGTAGCCTAGAAAAACCCAAAATGATTAAGCTATCCAAAACTCTATCACCTTACACAAAACACAAATACATAAGCTTGTGAAAAGAGTTTCACAATGCTTTTGTGTATGGTGATGAAAGCTTAAAACCTTGTGACACAAACATTATTCATAGAAGGTTTCCTTTCAAGAGAGACCAAGAAAATTTTGAGAAAATTGTGTCATTAAGAAATAAATCAAAGGGAACCAAGCTATGTATAGACTTTAGGTACCTCGGCAAAATCTCCATGAAGGACAAATACCCATTTCCAAAGATAAATCACATTCTACAAAGGGTAGGAATTTCCAACAAGATGTGATTGCTTGGTAGTGTTTCAGGTTACAATAAGGTGATAACACTTCCAATTAATCAACATAAATCCACTTTCAAAGCACCTTGGGTCACCTACATGTTCGATCAAATGCCTTCTGGGCTAAGGAGTGCGAAAGATACTTTCCAAAGAGCCATGGATCTTGTTTTAAGTTACTTTACTATGATATACATTGATGACATCATTGTCTATTTTAAAACTAATGAGGAATGCCTTTTTCACCTAACAAGGATCTTTAATAGAGGCAAAGTTTGTAAGAAATACTAAAGGAGAAAATGCAAAGGAGAGCATGGCCTCTTTGAAAATTTTTGGAAAAATCCTTACACCATGCACTCAAATGGAGGCAACAGTGTTTTCTATTTACAAGAGCTAAATGGAGAAGAGTTATTTGGAGGTCCTGTCAATGGCAGGATGATCAAGCACTATTTATTTCAAGAGTCCTAGTTTGAAACTTTCATTCATTGTACATAACATTGCATGATGAGAGATCATAAAAACAAAAAAACCAAAAATAAAGAAAGAAGGAAAAAGAGGGTAGATTTGAAAAAGAGGTACAACCCCATACCCAAAAAAGAGTACTACTAAAAGTGTGCAAGTCTAAATGCCACTACCTGTTAAGAAAAGGAGTCTTGTTCAGTCATCTATCCTAATCATGGTTTAACATGTTTTGAATTTCTGCTGATAATTTAGTGAAAGAATGCTTATCAGATCATTTAAAATTGACTTGTCAATAGGAATATATTAGGAAGAAAATATTTTGGTTCTCAATGCTCAAATCTGAACCAAAGAGAAATATAGGGATTACTAACAAATGATGAAACACAACCCTCATACTTTCTAGTTTTGTTTGTACAAAACTAATGTCTATGTGTAGCTTGTCCCAATTCCACAGCCCATGGTAAATCAGGTAGCTTAATCCTGGTTCAAATCATGTTTTAAATTTCATGTTAGTAGATTAGAGAATGAAGCATGTCAAATAGCTTAATATTTACAGATGGATAGTCTAGGTAGAGAATAAAAGAGTTCACTAATCTGAACTCTTGGAAGTAATAAGTGTACAAGTAGATGATTTTTTTGCTTTCAAAAGAAAAGAATGTCAAGGGTTTTCCAGTCCAAGTGCACCCACAAGAATAAAAAATGATAGGCGAAGGTATGATGGGTAAGTAGAAAGAGTTTGAAGCAAACATGCCTTTCAGATTTTTAGATCATAGCTTCAAGAGAAACATCAGCAAATGAAAGAAAAAAAATCTTCCCAATGGATGAGGCACTGGTCTTCATAAACTTAGAGATTTTATATCTGAAGTTCTAGACACCTCCTAAAAAGGATCTGCCCTCCCCAAGTGGAGCCATTGTTAGTAATCAATATTTTTTCTATTGGTAGATGAATAAATACTTGTCCTAGATTTCTAAAGACAAGATTCATGAATATTGTGAGTTTTAGAAATCTCACAGCTTTCATTATCTTTAAAACACAATTTTCCCTATCTCACTACTTTGTCATTCCCTGTTTAGCCTATCACTCCTATAAGACCCCTCATGGGCTTATGATACTCATCTCTGTCCAATTTTCACACCCATAACCTTAGTACTCTATTTTTCCTATGCTTAACCCTTCCACTTTCCATCTATTATTGCAGAACAACCTACCCTTTCTCATGTTCATCAAATGCCTCTAGAATTGATGGTCTTAAAGCTATTTCTCTAGGATATTTAGATAAGAAAATTACATTGGATTTTGGATCTTCAATACATCAATTTTTCAAAAAACTTTGTTTTTTACACTTGAAGACCCTAAGCCAAGATTTTAGTCAAAGAACAAGTCAAAGATCCTTCCACTATGTCACTAGGGTTTTATAGGTTGTATGGTTATCTTGGTATTCTAAATAACTATTTTTCATGTGCTAGAAGCTGAATTAAATGTGAAAGAAAGTCATGCACCTGTTTTTCCAAGTCATATCAAGAAAAATTCAAGGAGGACTGCTTTACCAAGAACAAAATTATGCAAAAGAACAATTGTTCATTTTGACATTTCTGTAGAAGTGTCAAGGTGGCTATCAATAGAAAATTAGGTAAGGTAAGAGGCCTACCCCTCATTAGAATATATACACAAGGAAACGGAAGAGGAAGCAACCTGTGTTCTAGGAAAATCAGGGTTTCTAGGACTGATTGGACCAACAGTATGCCAAGCAAAGCCAATGCAGAAAATCACAAGGATAGAGGCACACCAGCACAACCAAGCATGAATTGAAGATTTTTTAGAAGTTATAAATGAATAATGGAAACGTGAGGTGAAATGAACAGAAATGAATGAACTTGAAAGGGCTATAGAGAACTTAGGAGACAACACTAATGGTTTTTCTCTAACAACCCTAAAATCTAAGGTTTTGGAAATATAGGAAAAAGAGGGTGAAATGAAGATGGGGGGCCTCCATGATGACAGCAGAAAGAGAGTTTGAAGAGGCTCTTAAAGGTGACTTCTAGTGTTTGCCAAGGTAAAGTATTTCACTGCCTCAAAGGGAAAGCATGAAAGAGTATCATTATAAGGAAGGTGAAAGCCTTAATTTTTAGTCATTTGCCCTCAAATGATTAGAGGAAATCAAAGCATAGGGTTGAGGTTCAAGATAGAATGCCAAACTAATCATGAGGTCACTATTATGAAAGTGTCAAACTACAAGAGTGAAAGAAAAGGCCCAATTAGTACGACATGACACCTGCAAATTAGAAGTGGCCAAAGAGAGTTAGTATACAGGATGGTGAAAGCTGTGATGCTTGTCAAAGATAAACTTATCATGCCTGGAGGTAAATGAGAAAGATGAAAAACAACTTTTTTAGTCACCCATCAAGCCAAGGGCTATTTGATCTCCAAGATAAAAAAAAAGGAAGTTGTAATGATGCTGTCACCATGAAAAGTTATTAAAAAGTTATGAAAGTTGTTGAAAGGCATGAACAAGCCAAAACATGGTAAAACATGACACTCAAGAAAAAAATTTGAAAGCAGAGTGATAAAGACATAAACAAGTCAAAGGAGGTCAAAATCCATCTTGTCAAAAAACTAAACAGCAACAAAGAAAATGGTTACGAGGAAAAGGGGACCATTTTTCACGTTTTTAAGTCACTGACTGCAAAAAAGTAAAAATGATATCATTGAAGTGATAAAGGGACTAAAACATTATAAAGTGAGTTTTTGCAAAGGATAAATGTGTTTTCCTAAGACTATAAAGAGACAATATTCTTATCACTTGACTCATTGTGCATTTGAAAAGAGCAAAAAACACTCAAGGGAGAAAACTTTTGAGTTTTGTGAAATTTTGGGCAAATTCACCCGCAGTTGTGCTTTGGAGCAAGTGCTATGCCTAGGGCACTTGGCGCTGTGCATAGAGGAGAAATCGTAGTGTAAATTTACACTGCGTTGCGCCTACAGTGGAGCATGTTGCGCTTAGAGGTGGGCACTACTTGTTCATCCAGTTTCACCCAACAAGAAGGATCTGGCAGGCCTGCACGCTGGCAGTGCTGCGCTTAAAGGAGCCCGACCCACCTATGAGTGCCCAACACTACGCTTAAAGAGGAACCCAAAAGGCCCATTTTTGCCCATTGCTGTGCCCAGGAGCCCGGAAAGCTTGCACGACTCGTGCAGTACAGCGCACAAGAGCCCGGTAGGCCTGCACGTGGGCAGCGCTGTGCTCAGGAGGACCCGACTAGCCCAGCTTTTGCCCGACACTGCACTTAGGGAAAAAAAATCCTCTTTTGCTTGGAAAATTGCCAAAAATGATGAAAAATATCCCTCCAAGCCTACTTCCAAAAACCTGCAAAAGAGTCAGAAAATTGGTAAGTGGACATTTTCCCCCCTCCTCAAAGTGAAATTCATGAATCAATGGTTAAAGGAAATGATCTAAACCTAGTGCCTAAAAACCCTAAGTTATCATGGTAAACCCTATATTTTGACCTCAAAAAAGGAAATTGTCAGTTAAGGGGAGTGTGAATTAGGGTAACTACAATCAGTTCAAGTTAAGCCTTCCTCGAAGCTCAAAACAAATCAGTCATAAACCCACCTCCATCTCACTCATTTACAAGAGTTTCCCTCGCCATCATTTCATTTCACTCCTCCTACCTCAGTTTCATAAGCAGGCTTGAGTTTGTATAAAGGCAGCCCTAGTCACCATGTCAGGAGAAGAAGGAAGTATGAGCAGTGAAGGAGGTCAAGTGCCTATGAGGCCAAAGCACAAAGGGTGGGAAGGTTAACAGATTTGAGCCCCAAGACACAATGGAGATTATTTCCTCCCCCATGATTTTCACATGCTTTCAAAATGAGGGGTGTTTTCAATTTTGTGAAAATGTCAAACAAGTGGAAAGTCACCCTGAACTCACTAGGTTTTTTGTCCTCAACCTACACAACAAACAATCAAGCCTTGCAGGGATAGAATTTGAGCTATCATCAGATACCATTGCTCAGGCTTCTGGACTTCTTGATGTTGGTGAGAAATGGTTCAACATGGAAAATTTTGACATGAGTTACTATGAGCCTTTCCTCAATCCTAGGTATAAAGAGGGTTGAAAGTATATTTTCCCTTTCTCACACTTACTAGAGAGATATGCACACCTAATGAAGGCCATCATGAAATACTTTACTTGTGAGGGGAGATACTCTATACTCTATTCCTACCATGTCAAATTACTCATGAATTTCACTAGGGTCAAGATTCTTCATTTGCCCTATTACTTGTGTTGGGGTTCCCATGTTTTGGCAGATTTGGCAATACCAAAAGATGATACAACATCAAACCACTTTGGGGCCCTAGGATCTAGCCCTCCTGGACCCGGAGAGGTATCTCTCCAATAAATCAAAGAACGATATATCTTTGAAGCTCAAAATAGGATATCAGGCTAGTTATGAAGCACGAGGGATTTTAAGTGATTTGGTTGGTTGGTTGCTGGATTGAGTCATGAGACCATAGACTGAGAAAGTAATGGGAGAAAGGAAACAAAACAGCAGGAGGCTTCAGCCAAGAGGATAGGCCAGGACAGTGCCATCCATTGGGCTATGGAGTCATGAAAGGAAATTACTTGCATCCACTAGCCAAGGCTTTCAAAGGGCAAGTTATCTAATACTAAAGGATCTCTTAGATTAGATGGTGCGGTGGAACATTAAGGAAGGAAAGTGAGAGAAGGATAGTAACCCAATTTCTGTCTATAGATCAGGTCAGAGGTCATTTAACTCCATACCTGCTTGGACATACTCTAAGGCAACTCACAAAGAGACAAAGGGGCTGCTTATAGATCGGACCAGAGGTCATTTAACTCCAGGTCTACTTTAGCAACTCCAAGGGCAGAACAGAGATAAGTCTAACAGAAGGGATCTTAGAAAGGCCAGCTAGTCGCACAAGGATCCTAGTGGACAGGGTTAACTTTGATCCCCAGTGTTCCCAAACCTTCCAGCTTAAACCCAACCAGAACATCTAAGAACAACTTCACTTAATTAATACATCAGAGAGCAGGCAATAACATCCACTACACTAGTTAAATTAAGTGAAATCAATTCCTAGATAACACATTTAGAAGAAAACATCGAAGGCAAAGAGAGCAGACAGCATAGGGCACCTAGCAAGGGTGAATCCTATACCATTATTCTGATGCGAGCCTGAAGAACATGAAACAATGTGAATGTGTAATAAACGAAGTAAGAAAAACATCACCAATTGTAATAGACCAGGATCCTGTGAAAGTGCTTTGATTAATTGATGCAAAACCAGTCATGTACAATAAGCTCAATGGCTAATACAGTCCAGACTTCTCCTCCCAGCCTATTACATACAAGCTACTCTACAACTCCCTCCCAAGACTATTCTAACAGTCAGACTGAATCCTTCTAACAGCAACAGAAGTAGCCAACAACTGAACAAAAAAACCCCCACAACAACATGTTCTCGGGATTCTTATAGGAGAATGAGGAAAACAGAAGTAGATGAACATTGAATGAATCTCATTAAGTCAGTAAGGCGGAAGTGTTCACGCCCATACCACTTAATGGATTTCTACATCGATGTGTGTACTTTGTAATCTGCTCTGGGAGACTCTGTCAGGCCAAGATCAACCTTTGATATGTTCTTGAAGTCCTTATGGTGGTCTGGGACTTTGTGCAGCCCTGTAGAATGAATGACATGGATAGGGAAACTGCAAGACTCTCCATACCTCCATCACTTCTGTTTAGACAGTCTTTAAAATCTATGTCAGTATAATCAACCATTTCAGGGCTCGAGGAGATATGAGGGGCGCTGTAGGTAGATGTATGTCGTGGAGAAAACGCTCTGCTGGAATACGCACAGATAAGACTTGTTGTGTGTGCATTAATCTTCAACTGCGCTCTGGTCCTTTGAATACGGGGTAGATCATTTAATTTCATTAATAACAGGCACCAACCCCCCTTTGAATTCCTTCGGCTGATCTGCTGGTACATGCTGAAATAGCCATCTCTGTGCCCTCTGCGCAAATAAATAAACTTGTCATAAACTCGGGCAGTGGCGGCGGAGGAATGCTTTGGAGGCCGGAGGAACGGTGGTAGGACAGTGGGAACGGCGGAAACAGTGAGAAGTGGCGGAAGAAATGAACGCACAGTGTAAAACCCAAAGTTTAGCGTTGGGTCGAAATACAAAGGAAATGACGGAAAAAAATGGAGCAGAAGTCGTGGAGGTGGGACCCGGGGGTGCGGATCGCAAATCGCAAAGGCGGAAATGCGATGGCGGAGAGTGACACTAAGCAGAAAACTGCGCTTTGCGCTTTGCGATGGAAGCAACTGGGATGAACGCATATCGCAAAGTTGGAAAGTGTGACGGAGCGGAAATGCGATGGGTGGTCGCATCGCAAATATTTGCGATGCGATCAGATCGCATCGCAAATATTTGCGATGGATCGATGGAATACTTTTAATGAAACTGCGATGTGCGATAAGTGCGATCTGCGATGAGCGCCTTAAGGGGAAGCGCTCAGTCACAGCGTCCAGTTACATGGGAACGGGGCTGGTGGAAAGGGGCTAATATATATAACAAAAATTATAATATATAAAGTTTATAACAATGCACGACGGGGAAGTGGTTAAGGCCTATTATATGATCGGAAAGTGGGTTTTGGCCCATTTTAATGGAATTCGAAGGCCAGGGGAGGGAACGACAGAGGAGCAAGGGAGGAAAATAGCCAACAAAGGTTAGGGGAAGAATTTTAAGGGGATTCTGAGGGGATTTGAGAGGTAAGAAGGGAAATAGAAGGGGGAGACAAGGGGGACTAGGAAAGAGGCTAGGTGAGGGCGAA
The DNA here is from genome assembly GCA_034641835.2 of Pinus albicaulis. Lineage (NCBI taxonomy): Eukaryota > Viridiplantae > Streptophyta > Pinopsida > Pinales > Pinaceae > Pinus > Pinus albicaulis. Next base: position 1,410,556,670 of record CM076578.1, on the reverse strand, counting down.
ATAAAGGGGAAAGGAGGCCTTCGGGCATTTCTTCACAAACAGAGTGGCTTTATAATGGGAGTCAGCAGAGGGGCTCTTATCAAAGGACAAAGACACAAAGAGGCTTCAAGGATGATGTGTTTGCAAGGGAAATGCATTCCTTGAAGTCTCAATAACAATCTTAGCCCCCTGTTTTGTTTGTCAAAAATTATAGGGGGGCTAACAGTGGCTCCACATGGGGATGGCTTCTTCTTAAAGGAGTTAAGAATTCAGAAATGATCTCTTGGTGTAGGCCAGGTGCCTGCTGCTTGAACCATCCATTTCTTTCTTTGATCAGCTACCAGAAGCTATGAAGACAACATATCAGCAGTAAAATTTTCCCATACAGCTACCTGCCCATACTATAGTCCTAACATTTTTCTTTTGTGTGCATTTGGGCTTGCAAACCCTTTACATCATTTTATTTTTATAAACAGAAAATAAACCTATTCTAAGTCTACCCTTATTACTCCATGAGACCAGATTAGGCTTTTGGCCTCATAAGCTTCTCTACCTACACTACTACCTGCTAGGATTAGACTGTCTAGCAGGTTTCTTCTCTACATTCTAAGACAGAAAACAACTAACTACATGCTCATAGACTGAGCTTTATTGAGCTTTTCCTACCTACCCTACGCTAGCTAGAAATCTCTGATGCTCTAGGTGATACAATAATGCCAATGCAGCCAGTCAAGTAATAGAAAAAAAGGATATGAGCACTGACCGCCTGTCAGAGATAACCACAGTGTGCTCTGCATGTGGTCCTTCAAAATTGTGGTCAACATCAGCAGTGACCATTTCTAATGAACTTGGCTCGTGCTAAAGATCAATGCTTGAGTATTCGAGCTAATCAGGGCCTCAATGTACTCGGCCATAGGACCAACGAACACATGATGTACACTTTCTTCTTTTAGGCCTCTCATGGCTGGTAGGCCGTCTACGTCCTGGGCAGTTTTGATTATTTCATCTTCCACTACATCTTCAAAGGGGCTTCAGGGAACCGGATCATCTTCTTCTTCTACTTCGAAAAGCAACGGAATCTCTTCTCTTTTGGGGGGAGGGAGGCTTTCCCAGAATGCTTTTGGGTCTCTGAACTCGTATGATATCTCTTGTGAGTTTAAAAGTTCGAGCTCAGCTTCATATCTCTCAACTACCAAATCAAGAAACATCTTCTTAAGCGTGGGTAGAGTATTGAGTGCTGAGCTAGTAGGGAAAATCTTCGGAAGGTCTTCCCATTCAATTTATGCCAGTACACTCGCTATCCCACTCCGAAACTCTGCTACGAGGCTTGGATATATTTCTGCACATTGTTCAGAGTCCTCTATTAGCGAAGTGACTGGATCTTCGGCTTGGATGATGTTGTACTGCGACATGGTCTCCCAGTGGAGTCTCGTGAAACCAAGATAATCAGTGGCATGTTGATCACCTGTGGAGTCTTTTTATCATTCAGGAATTGTGGAGTCGCCAGGTGGATGATTTACAACTTACTGTCCACCATAGTGGTTTACCAAATCAAGGCTGATTGATCTATCCCCAGTGGAGTCGCCATTATGTTGGGGTTCCCATGTTTTGGCAGATTTGGCAATACCAAAAGATGAGACAACATCAAACCACTTTGGGGCCCTAGGATCTAGCCCTCCTGGACTCGGAGAGGGATCTCTCCAATAAATCAAAGAACGATATATCTTTGAAGATCAAAATAGGATATCAGGCTAGTTATGAAGCACGAGGGATTTTAAGTGATTTGGTTGGTTGGTTGCTAGATTGAGTCATGAGACCGTAGACTGAGAAAGTAATGGGAGAAAGGAAACAAAACAGCAGGAGGCTTCAGCCAAGAGGATAGGCCAGGACAGTGCCATCCATTGGGCTATGGAGTCATGAAAGGAAATTACTTGCATCCACTAGCCAAGGCTTTCAAAGGGCAAGTTATCTAATACTAAAGGATCTCTTAGATTAGATGGTGCGGTGGAACATTAAGGAAGGAAAGTGAGAGAAGGAGAGTAACCCAATTTCTGTCTATAGATCAGGTCAGAGATCATTTAACTCCAGACCTGCTTGGACATACTCTAAGGCAACTCTCAAAGAGACAAAGGGGCTGCTTATAGATCGGACCAGAGGTCATTTAACTTTAGGTCTACTTTAGCAACTCCAAGGGAAGAACAGAGATAAGTCTAACAGAAGGGATCTTAGAAAGGCCAGCTGGTCGCGCAAGCATCCTAGTGGACAGGGCTAACTCTGATCCCCAGTGTTCCCAAACCTTCCAGCTTAAACCCAACCAGAACATCTAAGAACAGCTTCACTTAATTCATACATCAGAGAGCAGGCAATAACATCCACTACACTAGTTAAATTAAGTGAAATCAATTCCTAGATAACACATTTAGAAGAAAACATCGAAGGCAAAGAGAGTAGACAGCATAGGGCACCTAGCAAGGGTGAATCCTATACCATTATTCTGATGCGAGCCTGAAGAACATGAAACAATGTGAATGTGTAATAAACGAAGTAAGAAAAACATCACCGATTGTAATAGACCAGGATCCTGTGAAAGTGCTTTGATTAATTGATGCAAAACCAGTCATGTACAATAAGTTCAATGGCTAATACAGTCTAGAATTCTCCTCCCAGCCTATTACATACAAGCTACTCTGCAACTCCCTCCCAAGACTGTTCTAACAGTCAGACTGAATCTTTCTAACAGCAACGGCAGTAGCCAACAACTGAACAAAAAAAACCCCCACAACAACATGTTCTCGGGATTCTTATAGGAGAGTGAGGAAAACAAAAGTAGATGAACATTGAATGAATCTCATTAAGTCATTAAGGCGGAAGTGTTCACGCCCATACCCCTTAATGGATTTCTACATCGCTGTGTGTACTTTGTAATCTGCTCTGGGAGACTCTGTCAGGCCAAGATCGACCTTTGATATGTTCTTGAAGTCCTTATGGTGGTTTGGGACTTTGTGCAGCCCTCTGGAATGAATGACATGGATAGGGAAACTGCAAGACTCTCCATACCTCCATCACTTCTGTTTAGACAGTCTTTAAAAGCTCTGTCATTATAATCAACCGTTTCAGGGCTCGAGGAGATATGAGGGGCGCTGTAGGTAGATGTCTGTCGTGGAGAAAACGCTCTGTTGGAATACGCACAGATAAGACTTGTTGTGTGTGCATTAATCTTCAACTGCGCTCTGGTCCTTTGAATACGGGGTAGATCATTTAATTTCATTAATAACAGGCACCAACCCCCCTTTGAATTCCTTCGGCTGATCTGCTGGTACATGCTGAAATGGCCATTTCTATGCCCTCTGCGCAAATAAATAAACTTGTCATAAACCCGAGCAGTGGCGGCGAGGAATGCTTTGGAGGCCGGAGGAACGGTGGCAGGAAAATGGGAACGGCAGAAACAGTGAGAAGTGGCGGAAGAAATGAACGCACAGTGTAAAACCCAAAGTTTAGCATTGGGTCGAAATACAAAGGAAATGACTGAAAACAATGGAGCGGAAGTCATGGAGGTGGGACCCGGGGGTGCGGATCGCAAATCGCAAAGGCGGAAATGCGATGGTGGAGAGTGACACTAAGCAGAAAACTGCACTTTGCGCTTTGCGATGGAAGCAACTAGGATGAACGCATATCACAAAGTTGGAAAGTACGACGGAGCGGAAATGCGATGGGTGGTCGCATCGCAAATATTTGTGATGGATCGATGGAATACTTTTAATGAAACTGTGATGTGCGATAAGTGCGATTTGCGATGAGCACCTTAAGGGGCAGCGCTCAGTCGCAGCGTCCAGTTACATGGGAACGGGGCTGGTGGAAAGGGGCTAATATATATAACAAACTTTATAATATATAAAGTTTATAACAATGCAGGGCGGGGAAGTGGTTAAGGCCTATTATATGATCGGAAAGTGGGTTTTGGCCCGTTTTAATGGAATTCGAAGGCCAGGGGAGGGAACGACAGAGGAGCAAGGGAGGAAAATAGCCAACAAAGGTTAGGGGAAGAATTTTAAGGGGATTCTGAGGGGATTTGAGAGGTAAGAAGGGAAATAGAAGGGGGAGACAAGGGGGACTAGGAAAGAGGCTAGGTGAGGGCGAAATAAAGGGGAAAGGAGGCCTTCGGGCATTTCTTCACAAACAGAGTGGCTTTATAATGGGAGTCAGCAGAGGGGCTCTTATCAAAGGACAAAGACACAAAGAGGCTTCAAGGATGATGTTTTTGCAAGGGAAGTGCATTCCTTGAAGTCTCAACAACAATCTTAGCCCCCTGTTTTGTTTGTCAAAAATTATAGGGGGGCTAACAACTTGTATAGGAGTATAAACAAGATGCCTTCTATTGTCCGAAGGAGGATTTATACCCAACAAATGCACAGTTTTTTTCACCATTCCTTGATCAATATGGTGGTACTACTTCAGTTTGGAACAAAAACAAATACCTTGGGATGTGTTCATATCTCATGAGATATTCACAAGCCCATGACCTCATCATCAGCCTAGTTTACCCTCATCGTCTCATCCTCCTCCCTCCACTCCTCCATGACCTCCTATAGATCATGCCTCATCATCTACACAAGCAGCCTCTCCTCAAGAAGACATCCCCTTCTCACCTTCTCCTGATGCATCAGAACAAGAAGGAAGTGACAATGAACAAGACAGTGACAATGAGGGTGAGGGTGACAATCAATCAAGTCAAAATGAAGATGAGGGTGATGATGAGTTGAAACAACAGGAGGTAGAGAACATGAAAACAGAAGAAGAGGATAACAATGAAGAAAATGAGGGAGATGACAGTGAAAAGAAATTGAGCAGTGATGAAGAAGAGGTCAGCAATGAAGGAGAAGATATGGAGGTGGATGACAATGATGAACATGAAAACACTGAGGAAAATGCAGAGGTTAAAGTCAGTAGTGATACCCATGAAGCAAGCATCAGTGATGAATAAGTCAGCAAGGAGGAAAATAGTCATGATAGTCATGACAGTCATGAAGACAATGATGAAAAAAATGAAGATGATGATTATGCAGAAGATGAAGAAGAGGCTAATGACATTCATGAAAATAATAAAGGAAATGAAGGGGCTGATAGTTAAATTGAAGATCATAGAAATGAAGAGGTAAGCAGCTTTAATGAAGAATGAAATGAAAATGCAGAAATTAGTGAAGAGGTTGAGAGTGGTGATGATGTTGAGAACAAAGAGGACAATGATGAAGCAGAAAACATGATTACTGATGATACTAATGATGAAAATGAAGAGTTTGATGACAGCAAAAGGGATCATAGCCACGATCAGGACACCAACAGGAACATAATCACACCTCTTTCATTGACATATCAAAGAGGGCCAAGGCTTGTGTTTGTTGCCTCTAAAAGGTAGGGGACCATGCCATCCACCTCATCTGAACCACTAGACAAAGGAAAAAAAAAGGTAAAGGAAGAAGAAGAAGATCATGAGGTTGAGAGGGAGTTTGAAATCATTTAGGTGGATAGTGATGAGGAGAATGAAGCAAGGATCTCAAAATTGCTCATCCAAAACAAAAACTCCCTCATTGAAGACCTCCAAGAAAATATCAATAGGGCCAAGAGTGTAAATGATGCCCTTGAAATGGAGAATAGGTAGCTAGGAGCACAAATTGCTATTTATGAGGCTGGATCCATCAAGGCCCGTAAAGAAGCCCAAAGGGCATAGGTAAATTTGGAAGTGAAGAAGGGTAGTCTAGGAGGAGACCTAGAACCATGGGGTTGAAGAAGGCATTGGAAAAAAAGAGAGAACAAGAATCACCCTTAGTAGAACAGCTCCGTCTAGATGAGTTTTTCACCATGGAGATAGCACATGATTAGGAGCCTTGGTTGGAAAGAGCCAACATACACTTGGAGGCTAAATTGAAGAAAGAAAATCAGGATCTTGATCTCCAAAGAAAGATGACCAATCATTATGCTCGAAGAAACCAAGTTGCCAAGGGCTAAACTCAAGAAGGCCCAAACCAAGATCCAAGCACCAAAAGAGGCAAAGTTCCAAGCTAACCTTGGAATTTTGGCACAAGATTATCTACAAGTCTCTCAAAACCCATGAGGCACACATCCACCAAATTTGAGAGAATTTTGACAATTTTTGGTTTTTTTGTGAATTTGGAGGCCTTTAAGCGCAACACCCATGGCACTACGCTTTCATCTCAAGAATCTTCAGAGTGATAAAATTTCATTTTTTAAATCCTCATGTATAGTATAGTATGCTCACTAAATTTCAGAGCATTTGGAGCATTTTTGACCCCTCAAAAGGCCAAAAAACACATCATTTTTCACCTTTTCACCTCATTTTCAGGCTTGGCGCTATACCTAGAGCAGTCATGGAAATTTTGCATTTTTCACAGGTAAATGAAGCTCAATAAATAAAACAAGTGTATATTTGGAGAGTAGGCTCATCCATATTTCCAACAGGCCATCACGGAGAAAATTCTGACATTGGGAAGGTCACCAAAACTTGGCTGCAAGTGGACCTATTTTCTGCCCGAGAAGGTGTTGTGCATTCAGACCAAATTGTGCAGTTTTGGCCAAAAGTCAACAAAAGGCACTCATTAATTGAAAAATTATATATTAATTTTTTTTGAGGAAAACCAATCCTAAATTAGGTGCAAGGAGTTATTTTGGCATTTATTTCATGAGATATTTTGTGCCTTACGCCTTGCATGGTCTCTTGGGCATAAATGGCATTTATGGATGATTTTGACATTTTAAAACCCTATTTATGGTTTTTTCCCTCCTTTTCTAAATAAATAGAGCATGAGGGCTTCATTGTAAAATTTTTGAATTTGATGACTCTTTCGAGCAATACATAGTTTTTGGAGATTGTGAATGGCTTGTCTTGATTGATGATGGAGAAGATTGCTTGTAGGATCCCTGGACTTGGTTAATGGTGATGTTCTTCTATTCAGTTATTGTTTTCTCATGTATCATTTTGTTTCATCCTTCTAAACTGAAATAGGACAAATGGTTTAGACTAAGAAATGCTTTCAAAGGCACCTTAGCTCTGTTTGTTCTTCACTGCCTCTATGTTTTCCTCTGCTAGGACATTTTAGAGAATTCTTGATTGCTCTCTAGACCCCCTAATATTGTTTATTTCATGAATGTTTTACTACCTAGGTATCAAAGATGATTTATGGTTAGCCCTGATTTTTTGATGTCTCTTAATACTATTCTTTAGGTCTCTCTCCAAATTACCATTGATTAGGTTTGCCAAAGAGGCTATGTTTCAATCGTACCCTTTGTCCATGCTTGAATAATTGTTTTGGAGATATTCATAGCTATAATCAATGATGTTTAGGCATTACATATTCTTTGATTAAAGTTATATGTGTATATTGAATGTTTTCTAACCTAGAAGGTGAAATCACTAGAAGTTAAATGAGTTTCTCGCCTTCTATATTTCATTGGATTGTATGTCTTACATGATTATTTTCTTAAGTTGAATCAAAGAGTTATTGGTGTGCCTTGTCTATTGATTTCTTCTTCATGCTAAATAATGTTGAAGTCTCTTCTTGTTTTATTACATAAAAAAGGATTATTAATTTCCCTTTGCCCTAGTTTTTTCACAAACTTGATGTTCATTTCACTTCACAAAAGCCTTGCTAATCCATCTGACCATGCTACATTTTCCCTGTGATCCACCCTGATTTATTTTTGAAAATTTCCATGAATTTTATTGACTCCATAGCCCAATGAATTGAATATTCCCTCACACTATCTATTCTACTTGATCATCTTACCCAACCAAAAAAAACAAACAAACCCTACACTTAACAACTAGCCTAAAATCAAAACCCTAAAAGAAAACAAGTTCACATCCTTTGCACAAATAGAGAGAGCCCTCTCCGAGTCTAGGAAGGCTAGGTCCTAGGACTCCAAAGACTGGTCTGATGTTACCCTATGCATTTCATCTCACCAATCTAACAAATCACAGGAACCTAACACCACTATTTGTCTCTCTCTCCTTTGTCTCTCTCTGTTTCTCTCTCTCTCTCTCTCTCTCTTTCCCGCCCCTCTCTCTATATCCCCCTTGCTCTATCCCTCTCTCTATCTCTCTCTCCTCTATCAATCTCTCTCTCTCTCTCTCTTTCTCTCTCCATCTCTACATCTCAAATCTCTCTCTCTAACCCTCTCATTATAGCCTCCTCCCCCCTCTCTCTTTGTCTCTGTCACACACGCACTCTCTCTCTCTCTCTCTCTATCTCACCCTTTCTTTTTTCCTCTCTCTCTCTCTCTCTCTCTCTTTACACTCCTCCCCCCCCCCCCACCACCTCTCTCTCTCTCTATCCCCTCGCCCTCTCTATCTCTCTCTCTCCCCCTCTTTCTATAATATTCCTAAAATTTAGCCTTCATCTAAATGGAATATTATAGTTGGTTTTATCAATAGGTAGGTGAATAAATGGGTAGGGAGACCCATTAACCTCTTAATAAAACTCCTAATGTGAAATAAGGAAGAATAAGCAACTAGATTGAGCACCTTTGGGTGTGAAAAGAGATTGGATCATGTTTATTTAGTCAACTTTGTCCAAGTCAACAATGTTGTCTAGATACATTGAATCTCCTTGATGAACAACACAGTTTGAGTGGAGGACAACTTGCATGAGTTTGGTGGAAAATATGAATGGAATCCAATATGAAGAGGTTCACTTTCTATATATGGATAGGATGGGAGCCTTTGTGGTTCATGTTTTGGATTATTATTTTGTATATGGTCTGTTTAGACTACTTGCATTCCTTTGCTGTTTAGCAGGGGTGTTGTGCTGTTTAGCGCTAGGTTTTCCCGAGTAGGAATCCCACCTCTTTCCTTGAGAGGCCTCTTGGAAGAGTATTGCATTCATTTCCACATTCAGGTTTGCAGACCAAGCTACAGCTTTCTTCATCAGTGCAGTTTCTGTAGGTCATTGTGTTGTATTGGAGGGTGCAGCAGTGGAGGAGAGAAATCTCCGATTTTTGAGCTTATTTTCTAGTGAGGGGACCAGCCCTTCCTCTATTGAGTTGATCGAGTGTTGTTGCAGCTGATAGATCATTCCTTCAACTCCATATCAGTAGTAATTCCCAGGGAGTGCCTAAGTCAGGCAGCAGAAATGTAGTGGGCAACACAGAAAAGGCCGAAAATCCAAACTTAAAATATGGCCAAACCATTTCTGGGTTTTTTTGGGTTTTTTGAGTATAATTTGTGGTTAAAAGTGTGGATAATTTTGAGCACTCTAAGAGCCTTCCCATATGGTTCTTCTTCATAATAACAATATTTTCCAGCAGCAGTAGCAGTAGCACACATTTCTAGTACTTAGTTTCTTTGGTGTATTTCAGCCATCTTGTGGCTTGAGTGCATTCCTTTTGGAGCACTATGTACTTTCATTTGATGTTGATATATAATGATATGGCTCAGATATTTTCTTCCCATATTTATGATGTTTTCATGTATTTTGGCATTTTTCCAGTTCTACATGTTTAATTCTTATTTTATCATAGTTGGAATTGTGCATATGTTCTATATTCCTGTTTTTTCCATTTTGGAATATTACAGTGGTATCAAAGCATAATATTGGCTTAGCCTATGCATTCAAGCCATTATGTTATCAAGAATATAAGAGATGAATAGCAAGAAGACTCCATTATGTGGAGGAAGGAAGGAGGAGAGGCTCTCAAAGCTTCTTCCAAAATCTATATAGAGCATCCAAGGAGATTTTAAGAGGATAAGAAGGGAGATGAAGTCTCCAAAGGATTTTGTATCTAGAGCCAAATCTAGATTCTTAGATGAGGAGTGTGAGCATGCAGCCACACCCTATGATACACAACACAGTCAAATGCCCAGATCTACTATGAGAGAGATGGAAGAAGAGGGAATGCTAAGGAGGGAAAATCTTAGTAATTTTCTGCAAGAATATGAATCTCAAACTAAAAGGTTTAGAGATCATATCACTTTCCAAGAGTTCTACAAGATCAAGGTGGAGAGAAGCAAGAAAAATGACATGGATATATTTTCTCTATCTACCTTTGATAGATCCCAAACTTGTTAAGCCAAGATTGGGTGGAGGATTTACACACCTACTTGTAGCAGCACCAAATTTCTGAAGATGAAGCCATCAGAGTTGCAACACTACATTTTGAAGGTAAGGCCTATGCTTGGTGGATGTTTGAGTCATTTTCATTGAAAAATGTCAATACTTATTCTTTTGCAAAGTTCACTAAGAGATTGATGGAAAGGTTTGGTGGAAAACATTTTGAAACAATCAAACCAAAACAAATGAAAATTTTGCATGGGTTGGAAGGACCTACAAACTCAAGTCCATTTCAGAAAAATGTTGAAGAAACTCACATCTTGCATGACACCTTGCTAGAAGCAAGATCTCTGTTCCATGACCTTGAATAAGAGGGCGTGAAGGTTCCTTTTTCAAAAGACAATCCTCTTATTGAGAAGATGACTCCCACTCATATTGAAGAAGAAGAGAAGGATGGGGGAAACATTGTTGTAACATCTAGAGAATATCTAGTGCCTCATGTAGAGGAAGGAGGAGCACATGCTCCAATAGGAGGATTTCTTGCATCATTGCAATAAGTTCCCCGGGATCTCACATATGGAGGTCAAGACACAATCATTGAACAACATGATTGTGTGACATTGCAGATGGAAAGAGAAGCTAGGGAGGAAGGTCAACATAAATTGATGAGGAGCACACACCCCTATCTATTTCAGAGAGCTTATGCAAGGAAGAGGTAGGCTGATTTACGCTATGAGGGCAAGGGCAATATTTCCTATCCATATATACATTCTACTATAGACATTGATGTCTCATTACATGGAGGCATTCCACCTGGGAGGCCACCAGATCTGGATTTGATGAGAAACATATTTCCATTTGGTTCACCACTCTTAGATTCCGGAGGGGTGAAGACTTTGGAGGAGTCTAGTACAGTGCAGAGAGTTTGGGATAGTCTCAAGGAGGAGGGAGACATTCTCCCATTTTCAGCACCACCCACTCTCACAATATGTACTGCGCTGATAGAAGTTGTTGCAGTGATGGAGGATGGCACCTTCATGGTGCAAGGGAGCTGCTCCATGGATTTGGAGAAACATAGGGTACTTCCTTTGAGGAAGGAATCCTCCATACATTGGAGTAAATGGAGGCCACTCATGCTTACATTGGCCAAGATTGAGAGATTCTTTTTGGATGAGGGCTTCTCATGGGAGACCAACTTCCAAAGATACCTACTTCTTTTTTAGCATGAGTAGTTGCATGATGGGCATGGTAGAAAATTAGAGGATGAATTTGGCATGAGGGATGTCAAAGGAAAAGACAACAGCCTGAGGAGATCTTCACATTGCAGATCACCAGCACTGTCTCTTAGGAGGATTGATCCATATTGGAGGTCTCAACTCTTGGTAGAGTACTCCAAGGATATTGGTGCTTGCATGATTCTTGATGACCCTAATGGATATGATAGGTATATGGTGGAGGATGTGGTCATCTATTCTTATGGCAGAGTCTTCTTGAATAGAGCTTCAGAGCTCAAGGAGAAGCTGCTACATGCAGCACATGAGGACTTCCTTTCCATGCACTTTGATGCATATCTTTCCTTGGCAGAGGAGTTCATTTGGGAGGGCATATAGCATGATATATTTAATTATATGGAGGGATGAATAGCCCGGATGGTGATAGAGAGGATTTCACAGCCACTTCCCAACTCTTTGGAGGTGAGGGAGAATTTTCGGTTAAGCCATTTCAACCCAATGTCCCAAGTACATGGTAGAGAAGGTATAATTACACATTATGTTTTGTACTTATTTACTTTATATGGGCAGCATGTTGTACCAAGGAGGGTTATTCCTTCTTGCATATTGTATGATGATGTATTTGAAGCCATTTGCAACATTGAGATTGGCTATCTTATTGGTGGATTGTGGGGGAAGCCACATGATTTTTTGTGTGCACCATTGACAACACTTTTTACTTTCATGTTCCTATCTTATAGAATGATTGTGGGAGCAAAAAAGTGGCTGGGAAATAACTTTTTATTGATTGATTTGATGCAGACAAAGGATGCACTACGCTGGTTCCATGTGTGGGACCTTGATCCACTTTCCAATTGTCATATGACAACTTGTTTCCATCGGTTTTTGTTTCCATGTATTGTTGATATATTTATGTTCATGGGGAGCTTTGTTTGGAGAGTGGGATATGAGTTGGAGATGCCCAATGGGAGTATGATTCTCCATACTTTACATGTTGTATGTTTCAGGAGAAGCAGTGGGCAAACAATGATTTCCACATCACATCTCTTTTCTTCATGTGGGAGGAGCCATTTGAAGAACTTGAGCTCTTGGAGGAGGCACTTCATGGTTGGATTTTTTGATGGGGTAACTTGGGCCATTCTTGGAGGCCATGTAATTTCAGCCCATGATCACCAACAGCCCCAGGTTTACCATAAATGGATAGAGAAACAACTTGAATGGAACAATATAAACTCTCCTTGCAGCCCCACTACATTGCACAACCGGGGGTTGATGATTTCTTTGATGAACTACCTAGAATGGCTCATTTCATTTGGATGATAGCATGGGTGAGGGAGTCACTCATTAGGGGATGAGATTCCCGATGTTTGTCATCACTCCTACCTTGAGGAGGCAATTGGATATCAACAAGGTTTCCACTTACACCTTCCACCTTTTCATGATGTAAGCCATTTGGATTTGCATGCTTGGGAGGGAACATTGGAGGAAAGATTTATTGCAGATTGTTTTGAGCAGTGGTCGGAACTATTGATGAGGAGTCCACAAGAGGAGGATGGGAGGGATTTTTCTCTCCTTATGTAGTTTCTTGAGGACAAGCAACATTTTGGAGGGGAGGACTGTAATATTCCTAAAATTTAGCCTTCATCTAAATGGAATATTATTGTTGGTTTTATCACTACGTAGGTGAATAAATGGGTAGGGAGGCCCATTAACCTCTAAAGAACACTCCTAATGTGAAAGGAGGAATAATAAGCAACTGGATTGAGCACCTTTGGGTGTGAACAGGGATTGGATCATGTTGATTTAGTCAACTTTGAGCAAGTCAACAACACTGTCTAGATACATTGAATCTCCTTGATGAACAACGTAGTTTGAGTGGAGGAAAACTTGCATGAGCTTGGTGGAAAATATGAGTGGAACCCAATATGAAAAGGTTCACTTGCTATATATGGAGAGGATGGGAGCCTTTGTGGTTCATGTTTTGGATTATTATTTTGTATATGGTCTGTTTAGACTACTTGCATTCCTTTGCTGTTTAGCAGGGTTGTTGTGTTGTTTAGCACTAGGTGTTCCCGAGCGGGAATCCCACATCTTTCCTTGAGAGGCCTCTTAGAAGAGTATTGAATTCATTTCCACATTCAGGTTTGCATACGAAGCTACAAATTTCTTCATCAGCGTAGTTTCCGCAGGTTATTGTGTTGTGTTGGAGGGTGCAGCAGTGGAGGAGAGAAATCTCCAATTTTTGAGCTTATTTTCCAGTGAGGGGACTAGCCCTTCATCTATTGAGTTGATTGGGTGTTGTTTTAGCTAATAGATCATTCTTTCAACCCCATATCAGTAGTCATTCATAGGGAGTGCGTAATTCAAGCAGTAGAAATGTAGTGGGCAACTCAAAAAAGGCCGAAAATCCAAACTTAAAATATGGCCAAACAATTTCTAGGTTTTTCTCGGTTTTTTGAGTAGAATCCGTGGCTAAAAGTGCAGATCATTCTGAGCAATTTAACAGCTTTCTGCACATGGTTCTTCTGCATAATAACAATAGTTTCTAATAGCAACAACACACATTTCCAGTACTTGGTTTCTTTGGTTTATTTCAGCCATCTCGTGGATTGAGTGCATTCCTTTTGGAGCACTATGTAATTTCATTTGATGTTGATATATAATGATATGGCTCAGCTATTTTCTGCCCATATTTATGATTTTTTGATGTATTCTATCATTTTTCTAGTTCTACACATTTAATTCTTATTTTACCGTAGTTGAAATTTTGCATATGTTCTATATTCCTATATTTTCCATTTTGGAATATTACACTTGCCCCCCCCTCCCCACTCTTTCTCTCTCTCTCTCTCTCTCCCACCCCCTCTCTCTCCCCACACCTCTCTCTCTCTCTCTCTATCTCTATATCCTCCCTTCTCTCTCTCACACACACACATAAAATCCCTCTCACTCTTTGTCCCCCCCTCTCTCCATCTCTCTCTCTCTCTCTCTCTCTCTCTCTCTCTCTCTCTCTCTCTCTCTCTCTCCTTTCCTCCCTCTCTCTCTCGCTTCATCCCTATATCTCTCTTTTCCCCCTCCTCTCTCTCTCTCTCTCTAACCCCCTCCCTCTTCTCTCTCTCTACCTCCCGCCCTCTCTCTCTCACTCTCTCTCTCTATCCCCCTCCCTCTCTATCTGTATCCCCCCCTCTCTCTCTCCCTCCCACCCCTCTCTCTCTATCCCCCTCCTCTCTCTCTCTCTCTCTCTCTCTCTCTCGCTCTCTCTCGCTCCTCTTTCTCTACCCCCCTCCCCTCTCTCTCTCTCACTCTCTCTCTCTCTCCATCCATCCCTTTCTCTCTCTTTGTCGCCTCCTCTCTCTCTCTCTCTCTCTCTCTCTCGCTCTCTCGGCTCTCCATCTCTCTCTCTCTCTCTCTCCTCTCTCTCTCTCTCTCTCCCCCCACTCTCTCTCTCTCCCTGCACCTCTCTCTCCCCTCCCTCTCTCCCCCTCTCTCTCTCCCCCCCTGTTAGTATGAATATTAGTTGCAAGCATACGAAAAAGGCTCACTTTAGTCGTGCATAATGAATAGCCCTAACAACAAAGATGGCTTCCAATATCTTTAGATATGCAACTAGTTAAGCAAGAAAAATGCTGCAAAATCTAGATCTATGCATTAAAGGACATTAAGAAGTAAATCAAAGAAAGAGTTGCTCCATGCATCCAATAGAGAAGACAAGATTGTTTTAAAGAATTTTTGTATTTTTTGACACCTGGGAAGGGAACATAGAAAGATGTTACCAGTCCCCCTTAATGTGATGGGTTCTTATAAGTCCTTAGCACTTCAGATCTAAAATCCCTCTCTCTTGATGGTGTGGAAAACCCAGACAAAAATGGAACTCAAAGGGAGCTCAGAAGAAAAATGGTAGCAAAATATGACAATGATGGTGGATCAAAGTCAGACCAAAAGTATAGATCCAGAGTGATATTTAGGCAACAAAAGGTATTGAGTGAATGAAAAAACCATTCTATTTATAACAAAATATTAAGTTAGTCTAGATGTTGGTGCATGATTAAAATATTATTAACCAAATCAAGATCCAACTTTTATGGAATATTTTATTATATTTTTTGGAGGGAAAAAAATGTGACTTGGGTCAAATCCCTTTATTTGTAAATAATAAATAAATGAATGATTTATTTATTATTTTAAGGATGTGGTTGAGTAATAATCAAATAAATAATGATTTTTTTAATTATTTAAAAATGATTTAGTCAAATTTAATAAGAAATATTATTTAAATAAGGTTTAAATAATTATTTATCTAATTAATTTTCCTGTTTTGGGTTACATATGACCAGGAATATTAATTAAACTGTTGTTTAACCAATTATTCCTTGAGGAAAATCAAACAAATGTAGATTTATTTAATATTTCCTCATTGGGTTTCCTGTTTAGACGATAAAAAACTTAATAAATGTGGTTTACTAAGCTATTTTTCATAGTGAAATCAATTTTACTTAGGCTAAAATTGGTCTTACATGGTGTACTTAATTAGGAGATAATCGTATGACTGAAGTACGTTATAAGAACTCAATCACTAAACACCGAAGGGGAAGTCAGAGAGAGAGAAATATAAGGTAGACCAAAGTGCTAGGGGACTATACCCTGAGGAGGCGAGACTTACAGGTGTAACAAGTCTCTTTTATGAGTGAGTACCTGTGCTATAGGCAGCAGGGGAGGCATACCTATGCCCATGGAGACAAAGTAGAAAGAATAATGTGTCCATTAAACAAGGGACTAAACTATATAGTACATGCTGGCATAAACATGAGCCAGATAAAAAAATGATAATGAATCCCACATACATACTGTGCCTCGGATAACAACCAGGAATTATACAATAATATCTGAGTACATGAGATAAATACAACCAAAGTGCCCCTGTAAATAGGAAAGGGCTCTGAAAATATGACTGATACATGCAACCTAAAAGGCACTACAAGTGGCTGAGGCTAACATCATCAAATCTATTGAGCTGAATCAAATGTTGTAATGAAGAGGTCATTCAAGTATATCGGGGGCTACCTAAAAGGCCACCCCCTCATGAGGTCTGAAACATCTCACACACACCCAGGCATCACTGGTACAATTTGATGCATCACTAAACCATCAAGTATATGGATCTCGATCATGCTGTAAGGAGATGGAGCTGAGAAAAAATCAAGTCAAAGGGCAATAATAGTCCCTTTGCCTGATCTGAGGAACTGAACAAGAGTGGAAGCTGGAATCAAGGTACACCACCCTCTACACCTGTCTTTTGGAATGAATGATCTAATGCCGACAGAAGGAGGTCCGCCATAGGTGAGGCAATAAGGGATCCTCAACTAAGGCACGAGAGAAAATATTAGAGAAACTAAGAGACTGACACCAATGATAATGATGAAATGGGGGGTATTGAGTAGTGGACAGATGACTTCCCTTGTTAGAGCATAAAGGGCATGGATGAATTGGCAACAACTGACACAATATCAAAGGGGATAGGGGAGAGTAGGACTGAAGGCCATAATGTGTGACATGAGAGAGGAACCAAGCAATGAAGGATGGAGGACTATAACGGGATACAAAGGGACTCGAGACAAACTCCATAGATGAGATGATGACTCAACTCAGATGCTCTAAAAAAGGGCGACTCAATGATGCTACCACATAGAAAAGGTCCAATGGAGACCATAAAAACATGAGTACATGATGGTTACTCATGATGAAAATCGACAAAAGCAAGGACAAGTGTGGAGGAAAAGTGGTGCCCCAAGTACAAGTGTTGCAAGTGAAGAAATTTGATTTTGAGGAGTGGTGAAGTGACCCTACTTGGAAAAAATGTGTCCTGGTAAAGTATCAAATCACGAAAAACTAACAGATACCCATTTGAGGGCTCTGTGGGAGCTTTCCAATAGTAAGACGATTTGTCAAACTGAGCTATAGTTTGGCCACAACAGGCAAAAGTAAAATCAGGGGTTTCTCTTTTAATAAGGAATTTTTCCTCCAAATTCACTCATTTGCAAGTGGAGTTGTGGTGAATGTAGAGAGGAGAGAAGGCCCTAAATCTTGTGGCGATCGTAGCAGACAAACCGACCATTAGAATTGAGATCTGTCAATTACAGGTAAGAGATCTAACCCTACTCTTTCATTTCGGTGGATTGGGATTTCAGTTTAGGTCCCCATATCTTAGGAATAGACCCTTGCTCCTCTTTACGGCTAGGTCACACTTTTTGGGGCAAAAACTATGACCTTGGTACCAGGTTTTGGGCAGAAAACTGCGACCTGTCCCAGGATTGGGCCTGAAAAGTGCGACCTGACAGAAAGGGGATTTTCTGTGCTATTTTTTGGCTGAGAACTGGGTTTTTATGTTTGGATACAGTATTTCCTATTTGTACACTGAAAAATATGATGGTTTTGTGCAGATATGGCAGAATTACGGATCAAATGGAGAGAGAGAGAGAGAGACCTGGACACATTACGGTTAGAGATCTAAGAGGATCAGGGTATCCACAGTGCATTGGCCAGGTTTGGGGTTTTAAAGTTTGTGGAGAACCCTCCAATGAGAGCTGGAGATCCCTTGTTGGCCCAGATTATCATTTATTGGGATCTGGACCATGAGATATTTATAGTGCAGGGGCACCGAATTGAGTTGATGGTCAAGGATATATATTTTCTGACTTCTCTCCCACCACTTGGGATGGTTGGGAATACTCAACCAGTGTTACCACGAGGGTGGAAAATCATGGAGTTTTTAGAGTGCCATTGTCGACTAGGTCTCCATCTCAAGGTGACACGGATACCCATCGGTGATCTAGAGAGGTTAGAGACCCATGCTATGGCTGCAATGGTGCTGCAGATCCTGGGCAACCAGGCACTCCACCACATCACTGGAGGGCAGATGATGCTTGTGGAGAGTGTGTTGACTGGGACCTACTATGGGTGGGCCTAGATGATTTTTTCTTCGTTGAAACGACAGTTATCTCTATGCAAGAAGCAAGTGAACCATGACTATGCTTATGGTACATTATTTTTCTCGCTCTTCTTTGAGAAGATCCCGATGTTAGGTTCCTGTGAATTTTTAGATTGGTGAGATCAAATGCATAGTGTAACATCAGACCAGTCTTTGTAATCATAGGACCTAGCCTTCCTGGACTCAGAGAGGGCTCTCTCTATTTGTGCAAAGGATTTGAACTTGTTTGCTTCTAGGGTTTTTATTTTAGGCTAGTTGTTAAGTGTAGGGTTTGTTTGTTTGTTTTGGTTGGGTAAGATGATAGGGTAGAATAGATAGATTGAGGAAATATTCAAGTCATTAGGCTATGGAGTCAATAAAATTCATAGAAAGTTTCAATAGTAAATCAGGGTGGATCACAGGGCAAATCTAGCATTGGTCAGATGAATTCTCAAGGTTTTTGTGAAATGGAGTGAACATCAAGTTTGTGAACAAAGTAGGACAAAGGGAAATTAAGAATCCTTTATCATGTACTTAAAAACAAGGAAAGACCTCAACACTATTTAACATGAAGAATAAATCAATAGACAGGGCACACCAATAACTCTTTGATTCAGCTTAAGTAAATAATCATTTCAGACATATAATCCAATGAAATATAGAAGGCAAGAAACTCATTTAACTTCTAATGATTTCACCTTCAAGGTTAGAAAAAATTCAAGATACACATATAACTTTAATCAAAGAAGAGGGAATGCCTAAACATCATTGATCATAGCTATGAAGATCTCCAAAAAAATTATTCAATCATGGACAAAGGGTATGATCGAAACATAGGCTCTTTGGCAAACCTAATCAGTGGTACTTTGGAGAGAGACCTCAAGAATAATGTTTAGAGACATCAAACAAGAAGGCCTAACCATAAATCATCTTTGATACCTACTATATTAAACCATTCATGAAATAAGCAAGCTTGGGGGGTCAAGAGAGCAATTAAGAATTCACTAAAATGGCCCAGTAGAGGAAAACATAGAGGCAGTAAAGAACAAACAGAGCTAAGGTGCTTTTAAAAACATTTCTTAGTTTAAAACCTTTGTCCTGCTGCAATTCAGAAGGATGAAACACAATGATACATCATAAAACAATAAATGATTAGAATCACATCACCATTAACCAAGCTCAGGGATCCTACAATCAACCTTCTCCATCATCAATCAAGACAAGCCATTCAGAAAATCCACAACACCAATTTCTTCTCCAATCTCCAAAAAAACTATGTATTGCTCCAAAGAGTCATCAAATTCCAACATTTACAATGAAGCCCTCACGCTCTATTTATTCAGCAAAGGAGGGAGAAAACCCTAGATAGGGTTGGAAAATGTCAAAATCACTCATAAATGTCATTAATGCCCAAGAGACCATGCAAGGCCTAAGGCACAAAATATCCCATGAAATAAATGCAAAAATAACTCCTAGCAACTAATTTTAGAGTGATTTGCCTAAAAAAAAAAAAAAATATCAATTTTCAATTAATGAGTGTGTTTTGTTGACTTTTGGCCAAAAACACACAGTGAGGCCTAAAAGCGCAGCGCCTTCACAGGCAGAAAATAGGTCCACTTGCAGCCAAGTTTTGGTGACCTTCCCGATGTCAAAATTTTCCCGGTGATGGCGTGTTGGAAATATTGTTGAGTCTACTTTCCAAATCTACCTTTGGTTTTATGATTGAGCTCC
Source organism: Pinus albicaulis (assembly GCA_034641835.2). Classification (NCBI taxonomy): domain Eukaryota; kingdom Viridiplantae; phylum Streptophyta; class Pinopsida; order Pinales; family Pinaceae; genus Pinus; species Pinus albicaulis. The sequence continues at coordinate 1,410,536,703 of CM076578.1, read as the reverse complement.
TATAACCTATCCAAAAAGCCAAATTTCCCAAACTACTCTGAGCGCAGCGCCAAGCCTGAAAATAAGGCAGGAAGGTGGAAAATGAGGCGTTTTTTGAACTTTTGAGGGGTCAAAAATGCTCCAAATGCTCTGAAATTTGGTGAGCATAGTGTACTAGGCATGAGAAATCCAAAAATGTAAATTTATCCCTCTGAGGATGTCTGAAGAAAAAGTGTAGCACCAGGGGTCCTACGCTTATAGGCCTCCAAATTCACAAAAAACCAAAATTTGTCAAAATTTCTTCAAAATTGGTGGATCTATCCTTCATGGGGTTTGGGAGAACTGTAGGGAAGATTGAGCCAAGAATCCAAGGTTTTCTTGGTATTTTCCTCCTTTTAGTGCTTGAATTTCAATAAGGACCTCTTTGAGCTTGGCACTAGTGAGCTTGTTTTTCAAGGCATAGTGTTTGGCCATATTTTTCTGTAATGGTTAGTGATGTTTTGTGCCATGCCAAGGCTCCTTTGTAGGTTTTTAATCTATGCATTCTTGTTTTGAAGTAGTATGATATTGGCCATCTCCTTGTCTTCATTTTCAATTTATAGGTCAATGATGCCAAGTCCTCGTTTAAGCTCCTTCTTACCTTTCCTACCTCTTTTCACCTTTTTTTTTGCCTTTATCTAGTGGCTGAGCTAAGGTGGATGGCATGGTACCTTTCCTCTTAGAGGTAGAAAACACAATCCTTAGCCCTCTCTGATATGTGAATGAAAGAGGTGTGATTGTGGTCTTGTTGGTGTCTTTGTCATGGATGTGATCCTTGCTGCTGTCGTCAAACTCTTCATTCTCATTATTAGTATCATCAGTCATCATATTTTCCACTTCATCATTGTCCTTTTTGTTCTCAACATCATTACCACTCTCATTCTCTTCACTGATTTCTGCATTATCCTTTTTCCTTTCATTAAAGCTTCTTACCTCTTCATGGTTGTGGTATTTATTTTCATTATCACTCTCTCCACTCTTTTCACTGTCTTCATGACTGTCATGACTATTTTCCTCTTTGTTGTCTTGTCCATCACTGAGGCTTGCTTCTTGGGTGTCACTACTGCCTTTAGCCTCTGCATTTTCTTCATTGTTTTCATCTTCATGTTGGCTTCCCTCTTCATCACTGCTCAATTCATTTTCACTGTCATCCCTTTCATTTTCTTCTTCATCATCACCCTCCTTTGTTTCCATGTCTTCTACCTCTTGTGGGCTCAACTCATCATCATCCTCATCCTCATTTTGGGCTAATTCATTATCACCTTTACCCTCATTGTCACTGTCTTTCTCACTTCCACTTCCTTCTTCATCTGATGCATCAAGAGAAGGAGAGGAAGGGAGGTTTCCTTGAGGAGGTGATATATGTGTAGAGGATGAGGTATGGTTAGTAGGAGCTGATGGTGGAGTAGAGGGAGGAGGATGAGATGATAAGGGAAAGTTTGGTTGATGATGGGGTTGTAGGCTTATGAAGACATCATGGGCTATGAACACCTCCCAAGGTATTCCCTTTTGTTCCAGCTGATGTAGGATCACCATATTTATCAAGAAGTGGTGGAAAAAACTATGCATTTTCTAGGAACAGGTCCTCCTCTGGACAATAGAACACGTGTTGTCAATACTACGATACAAGTAGTAAGTAAAATGAAGCATTTTAACCTTGGTAAAATGCATGAGGAGTCTAACATGGTAGGAATAAAGTCTGGAATACCTTCCTTAATAGGTAAAGTACTTCATGATAACCCTCATCAAGGGTGAAAACCTCTGTTTCAGATGTGAGAAAGGGAAAATAGCCGCAGCCTTCTCTGTACCTAATCTTGACAAATGGCTCATAATAGCTCATGTTTAATCTTTCTTTCTTGAACCACTTTTCACCAACAGTAAGTATACCTGTAGAATTGGAGATGGCATCTGCTGATAGTTCAAAGTATACCCCTGCAATATTTACCTTTTTTTTTGTAGTTTGAGGACAATCAACCTTGTAATCTCTCCATGATTTTGCACTTGTTTGACTTTCTCACAAAACTGAAAACACCCCACATTCTTAAAGCATGTGAGAATCATGGGAAATGAAGTAATATCCATTGTGATCTGGGGTTAAAATCTATTAACCTTCCCTTCCTGGTGCTTTGGCCTTATAGGCACTTAGCCTCCTTCATTACTATCACTCCTTTCTTCTCCTGACATGGTGACTGGTGTGGTTTTTAGACAAACTTGGGCCTGCTTATAAAACTTGGGCAAGAGGGGTGAAATGAAATGATGATGAGGGCAAATTTTTCAAATGAGTGATAGGGAGATGAGTTTATGACTAAGATTCTTTGAGCTTAATGAGGGATTTAACTTGAGCTTATTTTTATAACCCTTATTGACACCTCCCCTAACTAATGATTTAGCTCGGAGGTCAAAGGAGAGTATCAATTATGAATACTTAGGGTTTGTTTAGGCACTAAGGTTTGATAATTTTCCCTTAATCATCAAAACACAAAAACACTTGTAGGATAAGGAAAAATGTCCACTTACCACCTTTGACTCCTTTGTAGACTCTTCAAAGAAATTTGAAGGGTACTCCCTTGAGATTTTGACAATTTTCTGCAGTTTGGAGGGTTTTTAGCATAAGCGTAGCCTAAGAGAATCTGGGTGAGTCGGATCCTGTGTGCATAGTGCCGAGTAGAAACTGGGCGAGTCAAGCACCTACACGTAGTGTCGGGCCTGTCGGGTCGAGCACTGAGCACAAAGCTTAGCCCCTGGGTGTCTCGGGTATGCCTGGGCGTAGCGTCGGGTTGTACGCGCAGCACATGCAGCTATACATATAGTGTGTGCTGCTATACACGCATCACAATGCAAAAAATGTATTGTGGGAACCTCTATTCATGCAGCACCAGGTCTTGTGAGCGCAACGCCGGGTCTTGAGTTTTGCGCCGGTAACCTTGCCCAAAAATTTTAGTGAAGCTCATAAATTTCATCCTTGAAGGGTTTTTGCTCTCCTCAAATGCATAATGAGCTAAGTGATAAGTAAATTGACTCTTTATAGTCTTTAGGAAAATAAATTTATCTTTGCCAAACCTACTTTGTAATGTTTTTTAACCTTTTTGTCATTTCACTGATATTCTTTTAATTTTCTGCAGTGGGTGACTTAAAAACATAAAAATGATGCCTTTTCCCTCCTGATCATTTTCTTTGTTGCTCTTTAGGCAGCTGATATGGTGAATTTTGATTTCCCTTGACCCATTGATTCTTTTAGAACATGTTTTGTAGATGCTTGTTTAAGTCATATGATTCACTGCATTTTGGCTTGTCCATGCCTTCCAATCACTTTTCAGTCAATGAGTGCCATGAAAACCTTGAAATAACTCTTTTTCCTCTGATCCTTTGCGACATGCTCAAAAAAATTTAAAAACCTTAAGCACTTGCAATGGTCGCAGCCTCTTTAATACCTCTCTATTATTACCTAGGAGATTAAGTTTCCTTTGTTTTGGGAGGTGAGTGAGAAACGTTTTTTCATCCTTTTATTTGATCCTTAGGCATGCTAAGTCTATCTTTGACAAGAATCACAACTTTCACTATTATGTATGCTAACTTTATTTGGCCATTTCTAATTTGCAGGTGCCCTGTCATACTGATTTGGCCCTTTCTGTCACTCTTGGAGTTTGAAACTTTTATAGTAGTGACCTTATGATCACTTTGGCATTCTGTTTTGAACCTCAACCCTATGCTTTGATTTGTCTAATCATTTGAGGGCAAATGACTGAAAATGGAGGCTTTGAATTTCCTCATACTGGTACTCTTTTCATTCTTTTCATTTGAGGCAGTGGAACACTTACCTTGACAAACCTTAGAATGACACACACAATAGTCCCTTGAAATCTTCTTCTGCTGGCATGATGGAGGCTCATTTTCCTCATTTCACCCTCTTTTCCTCTCTTTCCAAAACCTTAGGTTTTAGGGTTGTTAGAGAAAAAATCATTAGTGTTGTCTTCTAAGTTCTCTATAGCCCTTTCAAGTTCATTCATTTTTTTTCAGTTCACCTCACCTTTTTCCCTTCTTTATTTATAACTTCTAAAAATCTTCAATTTCATGCTTGGTTGTGCTAATGTGCCTCTGTCCTTATGGTTTTCTACTTTGATGTTTGCTTAGCATACTGTTGGTCCAATCAACCCTAGAAACCCTTATTTTCCTTTAACATGGGCTGCTTCCTCCTTCCTTACTGTGGGTGTCCTTTAATGAGTAGTAGGCCTCTCACCTTACCTAATTTTCTATTGATAGCCACCTTGACACTCCTACAGAAATGTCAAAATGGACAGTTGTCCTTTTGCAGAATTTTGTCCTTCATAAGGAGGTCTTCCTTGGATGATTTTCTTGATCTAACTTGGACAAACAGGTGCATGACCTTTTCTCATCTTGATTTAGCTTCTAGCACATGGAAACCAGTGATTTAGTACTCCAAAGATAACCCTACAACCTTTGAAACCCTAGTGACCTAATGAGAGGCTCTTTGACTTGGTTTTTGACTTAATGCTTAGCTTAGGGTCTTCAAGTATGGAAAAAAAAAGAGCTTTTTGAAAATTTTGATGTATTGAAGATCCAAAATCCAATGTACTTGATTTATCTAAAGAGCATACAAAGATATTTTTGAGGCCATCAATGTTTGAGGCATTTGATGAACATGGGAAAGGGTAGGTTGTTTGGAAATCCTAGATGGAAAGTGGGAGGGTTAAGCATAGGAAAAACAGAGTACTAAGGTTTTCAGTGTGAAAATGAGGCAAAAATGAGTGGCATAAGCCCATGAGGGGTCTTATAGGAGTGATAGGCTAACTAGGGAATGACAAAGTAGTAGAATAGTGAAAAATTTATCCTAAAGATAATGAAAATAGAGAGATTTGTAAAACTCACAATATTCATGAATCTTGTTTTTATAAATCTAGGACAAGTATTTAGTCATTTATAAAATAGAAAAAATAATTATGACTAATAGTGGCTCCACTTGGGGAGGGAAACTCCTTTTCAGGAGGTGTCCAAAACTTCATATATCAAATATCTAAGTTTATGAAGACCAGTGCCTCATCCATTAGGCATATTTTTGTTCTTTTCATTTGCTAATGCTTCTTTTTGAATTTAGGATCTCAATAATCTAAAAAACATGATTACTTCGACTTCATATCTACTTACCCATCTTACTTGACTAGCATTTTTTCTTCCCTGGGTGCACTTAAATTGGCAAACCCTTGACATTCTTTTCTTTTGAAAGAAAAACAAACTATTTATTTCTACCCTTATTACTTCCAAAAGTTCAAATTATGCTAGTGAACTCTTTTATTCTTTACCTATACTATTCATCTGTCAAGATCAAGCTGTTTGACAAGATTCTTTCTCTAATATACTGACATGAAACTGAAAACATGATCTAAACTAGGATTAAGCTATCTGATCTACCACGGGTTGTGGCATTAGGACAAGTTGCACACAGACATTATTTTTGTACAAACAAAACCAGAAATCATGATGGTTATGATTGATCATTTGTTAAGCCTTCCCATCTTTCTTTTTGGTTTAGATTTGAGCATGGAGAACTAGTATCTTTTCTTCCTAATTTACTCCTACTCACAAGTCAAGTGTAGATGTTTTGAAAAGTTCTCTTCACTAACCTATCAGAAATAAATTGAAAACATGTTCAGTATGATTAGGCTAGATGATTGAACAAGACTCATTTTGAATAAGTAGTGGCATTTAGACTTGCACACTTTCAGTAGTACTCTTTTTTGGGTATGGGGCTGTACCTCTTTTCAAATCTGGCCTCTTTTCCTTCTTTCTTTGTTTTTGTGTTTTTTGTTTTTATGATCTATCATCATGCAATGTTATGTACAATGAATGAAATTTTGAAACTACAACTCTTGACAAAAATAGTGCTTGAGCATCCTGCCATTGACAGAACCTCCAAATAATTCTTCTCCATTCAGCTCCTGTAAACATAAAACATTGTTACCTCCATTTGAGCGCATGGTGTAAGGATTTTTCCAAACATATTCAAATAGGCCATGCTCTCCTTTCCATTTTCTTCTTGAATCTTTCTTCCAAAATTTGCTTCTATTAAAGATCCTTCTTAGGTGAAAAAGGTATGCTTTCTTAGTTTTCAAACAAACAAGGATGTCATCAATGTATATCATAGTGAAGTAACTCAATTAAGGAGCCATGATTATTTTGAAAGTATCTTCTGCACTACTTAACCAAGGAGGCATTTGATCAAACATGTAGGTGCCCCAAGGTGCTTTGAAAGTGCCTTTATGCTGATTAATTGGAAGTGTTACCACTTGATTGTAACCTGAAACACTACCAAGCAATGATATCTTGTTAGAAACTCCTACCCTTTTTAGAGTATGATTTATCTTGGGAAAAGGGTATTTGTACTTCAAGGAGTTTTTGTGTAGGTACCTAAAGTCTATAAATAGCCTATACCCCTTTTTTTTCTTTGTTAGTGACACAATTTTCTCAAAAGGTTCATGGTCTTTGTTGAAAGGAAACCTTCTTTGAATAATGTTTGTGTCACTAGGTTTTAGACTACTATATACAAAATAATCCTGAAACTTTTTGCACAGTCTTATGTATTTCAGTTTTGTGTGAAGTGGTAAAGCCTTGGATAACTTAATCATTTTGGGTCTTTCTAGGCTGCCTACATTAAACTCTTCTATATCAGTCTCGGTAGATACTCCTTTAGGGTCCCTAGCAACATTTTTGGGATTCAACAACTCTTCTGAAGTGACAAAACTCTTTGATGATGAGTTGTCTATGTATGGAAAAACCTTAAGATTCTTTTAATCCAGATTCCAAGAAAATTATGTTATGTGAAAGTATTGCAGCATTTTTACATTGGCAGAAGGGAATGGTTCTATTTTTTATGCTTTTTCTTCATTTGAGCAACCTTGTTTATATTCTAGACTTGTTTTTGGTTTTGCAATTTCATTTTTTGTTTGAAAAAAATTAGGTTTAGCTTTACCATCATGTTGTTGTTGTACCAGGTTTCTAGAGTCTAAGTTATTGAGTTTTTCATGCAGTGCCTGATTTGATTGTTGAGGCATGTCCAGATCTGTCTCAATTTCATTTAACTTTTCATCAATGTATATTTCATTATATAAAATGAATGAGTCAAGATCCGAATGTATGGAATAAAGGGGTGTGTTTTTTGGCCTTTTCTAGCTGCTAACCATAAATTTCATGTGTGATTCCCGGTACAATCTCCTTGTTTGGCTGAAAATAGGGATGGTAACATATGACGTGTCAAGTTGGAGGTTCCCCTGAAGCTTAGCTCCCCAAGATATGGACAAAATCATGCCATACTTTGGGGGGAATGTCAGCGACTACTATGTCCATGACCAGGCCCTTAGCCAGGATTTGTGCCAGATTGACACATAAATCCTTGATTAGGTTGAAACACTTGACCCTGCTTGAATCAAAAGAATACATGTCTTTGTAAGGCTTGGTTATTTCTAGGCCTAATCTCCCCATCACTACCTTTTGCATGAGGTTGTGAGAGGCACCAGAGTCCAGAATGGTATTATGTAAGATTTTATCATGTATGTTTAAGCTAACATAGAAAGGGGGAATGGCTCCTTCTTGGTATTTTCCTTCTAATTCAGGTCCAATCAACAGCTTAGATTTGTCATCTGTCAAGTTTAAAGTGTCGGTATTATTTCCCATGTTAAAAAATTTTAGAACTTGGGACCTGTACATATCTTGGGCTATCAGTTCATTGAGAGGCATGGTGATCTTGATTTTAGCAATCTCTCCCTCAAAATTGAAAGGAACTTGTGTTTTGAACATATTTACATCAATTTTATCAGCCATAATTTTTTCTACAAGTTTAATTTTTTGATTCTGTTTTGGGACTTTAGACAAAAGAGTTTTCTCAGGGCCACTAGCAGATGCACCACGGCAGCTTGTGTCACCACTTGGCTAGCTAGTTTTTTCTATTTTTGGATCAATTTTCTTAGCCATGGTGTTGGTAATGTCTGTTGTCTTCTTAGGAGTGTTTTCAGGTGTTGTCCTAACAACAATGTCTTCTTTCTTCTTTTTGGAGTTTTCTTCGTTCTTTTTTCCCCTAAGGTCATATTGCCTATGGACTTCCATTATGGAATTTTCAAATCTTGATTGGTAGTCTTTAGAATCCTCATAGTTTGTTTCAGTTTGATCTAAAGAAAATAAACCTTCTTATTCTTTAGTGAGAAAAACAACACCCTCATTGTCAGAACCTATCAAGTTTACATGGTTTTCTACAGGTTTATTAGAATCTCTTCCCTCTTCATCCACATAATTTCCTTCGAAAGGGGGTTTGATTTGTTGGTCATTGTCTATTGGTCTATTTTGGGGAGGGTCTCTTCTGAAGTTTGGATTCCTATTACTGTTTTGGGGATTTTCTTGGTTTTCCCTAGGAGGTGTCCTTTCACTCAATTTTATTCTTTTTATCATTCTTTCCATTACCCTCACTAAATTATCAATTTTGGCATCAGATGAGGAGGTTGAGGCCATAGTTTCATCTTTGTAGATGATTCTGTTTTCTGATCTCATCCTAGCCCTCTTTTCAATCAGGTTTGCTTCTACACTTATAGCTCCCTTTTGCATGTCTTCTAAATTTGGGGTCTCTCTTTCTCTTAGTTGATAGGACATGTCTGGATCTAAACCCTTCAGAAATTTTGCTAAAGCTAAGCCTTGTGGGAGTTTCATGTTTGGTGGGAGGGCATTGTAAACACTATTGCACCTGGTACAATAGTCTTGGACACTTTCCCCTACATTTCTCTTAAGGTTGTTATATTCTGAGAGGATTTTGAGAGGGTTTTTCTTGATTTCCCACGTGTTTATAAATGTATGGTAAATGGAAGGGAGATCATGTATAGTGTTAGGAGTCAAGCTTTTGAACCATTTTTGGCTTCTACTCCTAAAATTTGTGCAAATATCCTCATTTTAATGGTTTCCTCTTCTATTTCCATGTAATCAAAGGCATCATTTATCCTATCTACATGTTGTTGGGAAGTGATGGATTCAACTCCAGTAAAGTGATGGATTTTGGATTGGTAATCATGTGGCAAAGGTAACAAAGGTTGTGGCAGTGCTAGGGGGGCATACCATGATGCCATGATGGGAGTGAATGGGATCCAAGGATGATTTACAAGGGGAGGGTTTGTGAGAGGTGGTGGGGGATGAAGTGGAGTGGTTTGATTAGTGGATGTGTGGATGGGGGTGATAGAGGTACTTGGATCAACAAATTGGTTTTGAGCAGATCTAGTATAAAAAGAGCTAAAGTGATGGAGAAGCTGAAATTCAGGAGGAGTGGAAGGAGAGGCTTCTCTGCTCGAACTTTGTTTCAATTCTAAGGGCTCAAGGTCAGTCTGGTCAATCCCACTTTGTGACTTGGTTCTAAAAAGGTTTCTTGTATGGTGCAAGTCAACTAGGGGTCTTGCAAGGCTGTAAGATGTTCAGGGAGAGAGCTTGCTCTATGAATGGTCCTAATAGTAGTTGAGTTTATAGTTTTATAAGTTTGCCACAAAATATTTTCTGGGTCATCAACTATGGTGGGAGGGTTTGGTTCTGGGTGAGATCTGGTACTGATCCTTTGTGAAGCCATATTTCAAACCCAAGGTATAGAGAGGCTGAGATTTTATGACTATTTTTTGGAAAGATGACCTCTCTTAATGTTTTCTAAACTCACACAGTGTGTGACTAGGCTTCTAAAATTCGTAGGGCTGATTTGACATAATCCTAAGGAAATATAAGAACACTAGTGAAGTTAGAAGGCCTACTGGAGGCTTGTGGAGTCGCCAGGTGGATGTTTTTTTGTTTTTTTAAAGATGTGTGTTTATGTTCCACCACCAATAATTGACAAAAAACCAATATAGGGATGTTTTGGGGTTTTCTGAGTTCCTTTATGTAGCCCTAATGTTTCTATGAGTGTCCTACAACTGATTCATCATTTTGCTAACATGGTGAAACAACTAGATTCTATTCTTTGGCTATCAATTTGAGTTATCTATGATTCGATAAGGGTTTCTAAGGTTCTAAGGAATGCTTAGATTGTCACTAATCTTAGAAAGCCTCTCACCTTGATGGTCAATTGTGTTAGGCTATGATTTGGTCATAAATCAATAGATGTTGTGTAATAAGGCTTTCTGAAGTCCTAAGGAATACTTATATGATTATTGACTCAGAAGGTCCCACTGTGATCGACATTATGTTAGGTTCCCGTGATTTGTTAGATTGGTGAGATTAATGCATAGGGTAACATTAGACTAGTATTTGGAGTCCTAGGACCTAACCTTCCTGGACTTAGAGAGGGCTTTCTCTATTTGTGCAAAGGATGTGAACTTGTTTGCTTCTAGGGTTTTGATTTTAGGCTAGTTGTTAATTGTAGGGTTTTTTTGTTTGTTTGTTTTGGTTGGGTAAGATGATCAATTAGAATAGATAGAGTGAGGAAATATTCAAGTAATTGGGCTATGGAGTCAATAAAATTCATAGAAATTTTCAACAGTAAATCAGGGTGGATCACAGGGCAAATCTAGCATTGGTCAGATGGATTCTCAAGGTTTTTGTGAAATGGAGTGAACATCAAGTTTGTGAACAAAGTAGGACAAAGGGAAATTAAGAATCCTTTTTCATGTACTTAAAAACAAGGAAATACCTCAACACTATTTAGCATGAAGAAGAAATCAATAGACAGGGCACACCAATAACTATTTGATTCAACTTAAGAAAATAAGAATTTCAGACATACAATCCAATGAAATAAAGAAGGCAAGAAACTCATTTAACTTCTAGTGATTTCACCTTCAAGGTTAGAAAAAATTCAAGATACACATATAAATTTAATCAAAGAAGAGGGTGTTAGCCATCTATAAATTTTGTTATACCTCATGATGGCTAAATTAGTCTTTCAGCTTTCAAGAAACAAATTTTATGCAAAATCTTTGAGTTCTTGAAAGCCCACTATGTTCATTATCCTCAAAAGAATAATTCCACTGAAATCTTCACTTGAAAGCCTCCAATATTATCCTGTTGATGTAAAATAAATTGTTTCAAAACCATTTTCCATCATTTCATAAGCCCCATTTCACTCATTTTTCACTTATCCTAATTCATCATCTCATTCCCCTAAAAAACCCCCTTTTTTCCTTCATTTATCTTCATTCTCCCCAAAAACCCCTTTTTAACCTTATAAGCCCCCTTTATATGGTTTTAAACCCCTCTTTTTACCCTATCGGAACCTCTAAAAAAGTCTAAAAAACCCACTTTTTAGGCCTTTTCTGCTCCATTTGAGAATTAGGCCTTAAGCCCCTTAGGGCTTAAAACCTCCCGACCATTCCTCTCTACCTGCCTTTCTCTGATATAATTTGGACCATTGATCTACCCGATCCAACGGCCAGCGCACTCTCGCCTTTTTCCTACCGCTCTCGACCATTCCCCTCTACCCACCTTTCTCCGATATAATATGGACTGTTGATCTACCTGATCCAATGTCCAGCGCACTCTCGTCTTTTTCCTACCGCTCCCAAACATTCCCCTATACCCACCTTTCTCTGATATAATCTGGGCCGTTGATCCTCCCTATCCAATGGTCATCGCTCTTTTTCATTTCTGCCATCCTCTCGCCCCATCTTTCTTTTCTTGTGCATTCGCAATGAAATCCTAACCGTTGATCCTCTTGATCCAACGGTCATCTCTCTTTCACATTTCTCCCATCCTCTCACCCCTTCATTCTTTTTTGTGCATTCATGATGAAATCCTGACCATTGATCTTCCCAATCCAACAGGCATCGCTCTTTCGCCTTTTCACCCATCCTCTCGCCCATCTGTTATTTGCGCAAACCTACGAAGTAATCTTGACCGTTGATCCTCCCGATACAGTGGCTCATAATCCATATCGCACCCGTTTCACCAAAAGGATTAAACACCCCATTTCTACACGAAATAAGTGGTTTTTACCTATTAAGGTGTCACCTGATGTATGATATCACGTTCGAAAGAACCAAAACCACTTACCACTTATCCCTCGCACAAATACCACCCGAGTATTCCTCAAAACCACCTTTCTCCATTCGCGCCATTATTCAAAATTGTTCCTATTTCTTCACAATTACACCATGGAAACCCTTCCGTCCATGCATCTTCCTTCCTCTACATCATTCCTCTGCCCTCACCAAGCCTCTGAAGCAGTTTATCCACAAGCATAGGTTTTATTAACGTTTTTATGATTTAGTGCAGGTTTAATGGCAGCTCAAAGTATACAGGCCCTCCCACACCCAAATATCAATGGCTTGAACTCCCGGATGACAATCCTTGGGTTCCAAATATGCAAAAGGGATCTACGGGGTTTGATTATCATTGTTTCGTTAGTGCCTCATGAACACTGGTCGACTAGCGAAACCCTCCAGCGCATAAAGGAAGACACCTGTACAAAAAGCATAAGACAATGAAGACTAATTTTATGAGAAGATTATGGACAGAAGGCACAATTTGAAGAAAAATTAATTTAAAAGGATAAATAGGGACAGAAGATGATAAAGAAGGCCTAAAAGCCAAATTAGAGGCCTAAAACAAAGTTTAAAGAAGATAATCAGATAGATCAGTAGAATAAGGCTTTGAAGGACAAATCACAGAAGCCATTACTCTTCCAAAGGACCAAAATGCCACATGTGGCCTACTTTCTATCTGCAAAGGAAAATTAACATTTATTACATGGTCAGAAGATATTTTAATCTGTCAAGGCAGTTATTGTAAAAGATGAAGATAGGCTTCAAAGTCAAAATTTTCACCTATTTTCTCTTAAGAAGTTAAGACAGAGTTATTAAAAAAGAGAAGTAGTTGCACAGGTTCCTACCTTATGCCTTGCATGGTTTTCAAGTTCAGGAATGCATTTACTCTGCCATTAAAAACACTTGAACCCTAGAATAGTTCCACCTCCTCATTTTCAACATAAATACTGCATCTAAACTCTTTGTAAGTGGGCATTTGGTGACTCTTTGAAGTAATACATAGTTCTGCTGAAGTTGAAAGGAAATTGATGTTCTAGAACTAGTGGATGTTTTGATCTGTTTGTTGATGAAGAAAGCTCTGTCATTGGATCCCTAATTTTGGTTGTTGGTGAAGTACTCTAAATTTGTTATTGTTATTTCCTGTTGCATTATGTTTTACCATTCTATGTTACAGTAGAGTAAAAAGTTTAGGCTAAGAAATGTCTTTCAAAAGTACCTTAGTTCTGTTTACTCTTCACCGTCTTAATGTTTTCTTATGCTAATATATTCTAGAGAATTCTTAATTGCTCTCTAGAACCCTTATGCTTATTTATTTCTTAAATAGTTCAATACAGTTGGTCTCAAGAATGATTTATGGTTTTCCATGCTTACTTTCTGCCACTTAAAAACTATTTCCGAAGTCTCCCTTCAAAGTACCATTGTTTAAATTTTGTCAAAGAGGTTTTGTTCTGATCATGCCCTTTGTACTTGCTTAAATAATTGTTTTGGAGGTCTTTATAGCTGTAATCAAAGATGTCTAGGAGTTCCCTCTTCTATGAATGAAGTTATGTGTGAATCTTGAATGTTTTCTTATCCTTTAAGGTGAAATCACTAGAATTTAAATGAGTTTCTCGCCTTCTATATTTCATTGGAGAAGTTTGTCTTGGAATTATTATTTGCTAAAGTTTGGTTTCTAGAATTTATGGTTAGCCCGGTCTATGGAATGCCTCTTCATGTTCAGATAATGTTTTAAGTCCCTTTGTTGAGAAGTACATATAATTAAGGATTCATAATTTCCCTTAGTTCTACTTTTCATTCTAAACCATTGATATCCATTTCATTTCACCTGAAAGACCTTGTAGATCCACTGGCCAATGATTTTCCCTTTGATACCCCCAATCCATTTACAAACTTGTTACAACTTCCACTTGACTCCATTGCCCAATTACTTAGATGTTTCACTTTTCTATCTATGTTGCCTAGATCATCATGTCCCACCAAAAAATCAAACAAACTCATGCTTGATAACTAGCCTAAAATCAACCTTTTACAAGTAAACAAGTCATATCTTTGCAAACAATTGAGAGATCCCTCTCTAAGACTATGAAGGCTAGGTCCTGGAGCTCTAAAGACTGGTTTTGATGTTGCCTTGTCACTTGGTATGCCAATCTTCCAAATCACAGCACCCTAATAGTGGGAAGTCCTAAACCTCATTGACCATAGCTATGAAGATCTCCAAAACAATTATTCAAGCATGGACAAAGGGTATGATCAAAACATAGCCTCTTTGGCAAACCTAATCAATGGTACTTTGGAGAGAGGCCTGAAGAACAACATTTAGAGACATCAAACAAGCAGGGCTAACCAAAAATCATCTTTGATACCTACTGTATTAAACCATTCTTGAAATAAAAAAGCTTGTGGGGTCTAGAGAGAAATTAAGAATTCTCTAAAAAGGCCCAACAGAGGAAAACATAGAGGCAGTGAAGAACAAACAAAGCTAAGGTGCTTTTGAAAACATTTCTTAGTATAAAACCTTTGTCCTACTGCAATTTAGAAGGATTAAACACAATGATACATGAGAAAACAATAATTGAATAGAATCACATCACCATTAACGAAGCTCAAGGATCCTGCAAGCAACCTTCTCCATCATCAATTAAGACAAGCCATTCAGAAACTCCACAACACCAATTTCTTCTCCAATCTTCGAAAAAACTATGTATTTCTCCAAAGTGTCATCAAATTTCCACAATTAAAATGAATCCCTCATGCTCTATTTATTTATCAAAGAAGGGAAAAAACCCTATATAAGGTTGGAAAATGTCAAAATCAATCATAAATGTCATTAATGCCGAAGAGACCATGCAAGGCCGAAGGAAAAATATCCCATGAAATAAATGCAAAAATAACTCCTAACACCTAATTTTAGAGTGATTTGCCTCAAGAAACATTAAAATATCATTTTTCAATTAATGAGTGTGTTTTGTTGACTTTTGGCCAAAAACACATAGTGAGGCCTAAAAGCGCAGCGCCTTCACAAGCAGAAAATAGGTCCATTTGCAGCCAAGTTTTGGTGACTTTCTTGATGTCGAAATTTGCCCCGTGATGGCCCGTTGGAAAGCCTGTTAAGTCAAATTTCGAAATATACCTTTTTTTTCTGATTGAGCTCCTGTAACTCGTCCAAAAATCCAAATTACCGAAACTACTCTGAGCACAGTGCCAAGCCTGAAAATGAGGCAGAAAGGTAGAAAATCAAGTATTTTTTGACCTTTTGAGGGGTCAAAAATGCTCCAAATGATATGAAATTTAGTGATAATAGTGTAATAGGCATGATAAATCCAAAAATTTAAATTTATCCTCTGAGGATGTCTAAGGAAAAATCATAGCGCAAGGGGTGCTTTGCTTATAGGCCTCCAAATTCACAAAAAACCAAAATTTGTCAAAATTTCCTCGAGATTGGTGGATTTATCCTTCATGGGGTTTGGGAGACCTATAGGTAAGATTAAGCCAAGAATATAAGGTTTTATTGGGCTTTTCCTCCTTTTAGTGCTTGAATTTCAATGAGGGCCTCTTTGAGCTTGGCACTAGTGAGCTTGTTTTTCAAGGCATAGTGTTTGGCCATCTTTTTCTATAGGCCAAGGTCTCTTTTTATCTTCTTCATATGTTTTTTCTCATCCTTGTAATAGTAAATTATTTATTGTGCCATGACAAGGCTCCTTTTTAAGTCTTTAATCTCTACATTCTTGTTTTGAAGTAGTATGATATTGGCCCTCTCCTTGTCTTCATTTTCACTTTCTAGGTCAATGATGCCAAGTCCTTGTTTAAGCTCCTTCTTACCTTTCCTACCTCTTTTCACCTTTTATTTGCCTTTGTCTAGTGGTTGAGCTAAGGTGGATGGCTTGGTCCCTTACCTTTTGGAGGCAAAAAACACAAGCCTTGGCCCTCTCTGATATGTGAATGAAAGAGGTGTGACTGTGGTCTTGTTGGTGTCTTTGTCATGGCTGTGATCCTTGTTGTTTTCATCAAAACCTTCATTCTCATTAATAGTATCATCAGTCATCATATTTTATGCTTCATCATTGTCCTTTTTTTTTCTCAACATCATTACCACTCTCATTCTCTTCACTGATTTCTGCATTGTCATTTTGTCCTTCATTAAAGCTGCTTACCTCTTCATGGTTGTGGTCTTTATTTTCATTATCACTCTCTCCACTCTTTTCACTGTCTTCATGAATGTGATGGTTGTTTTCATGAATGTCATGACTTTTTTCCTCTTTGATGTCTTTTCCATCACTAAGGCTTGCTTCTTAGGTGTCACTGCTACCTTTAGCCTCTGCATTTTCCTCATTGTTTTAATCTTCATCTTGGATGCCCTCTTCATCACTGCTCAAGTCATTATCACTTTCATCCATTTCATTTTGTTCATCATCATCACCCTCCTCTATTTCCATGTCTTCTACCTCTTGTGGGCTCAACTCATCATCATCCTCATCCTCATTTTGGGTTGATTCATTGTCACCTTTACCCTTATTGTCATAGTCTTGCTCACTGCCACTTCCTTCTTCATTTGATGCGTCAAGAGAAGGGGAGGAAGGGAGGTTTCCTTGAGGAGGTGATATATGTGTAGAGGATGAGGTATGGTTAGTAGGAGGTGATGGAGGAGTAGAGGGAGGAGGATGAGATGATGAGGGAAAGTTTGGTTGATGATGGGGCTATGGGCTTGTGAAGACTTCATGGGCTATGAACACCTCCCAAGGTATGCCCTTTTGTTCTAGCTAATGTAGGACCACCACCTTGATCAAGGAGTGGTGGAATAAACTATGCATTTGCTAGGAATAGGCCCTCCTCCAGAAAATAGAAAACATCTTGTCAATACTCCTATACAAGTAGTAAGTCAAATGAAGCATTTTATCCCTATAAAAATGCATGAGGAGTCTAACATGGTGGGAATAAAGTCTGGAGTACCTTCCCTAACAGGTAAAGTAATTTATGATAACCCTCATCAAGGGTGAAAACCTCTGTTTCAGGTGTGAGAAAGGGACAATAGCCTTGCAACCTTCTTTGTACCTAGTCTTGACAAATGGCTCATAATAGCTCATGTTTAATCTTGATTTCTTGAACCACTTTTCACCAACAATAGGTATACCTATAGCATTAAAGATGGAATCTACTGATAGTTCAAATTCTAACCCTGCAAGATTTACTTGTTTGTTGTGTAGGTTGAGGACAAACAACCTTGTAAGCTCTAGGTGATTTTACACTTGTTTTGACTTTCTCACAAAACTGAAAACACCCCACATTCTGAAAGCATGTAATAATCATGGGAGATGAAGTAATATCCACTGTGATCTGGGGTTCAAATCTATTGACCTTCCCTCCCTTTTTATTTGTCCTTATAAGCACCTGGACTCCTTCACTACTATCACTCCTTTATTCTCCTGACATGGTTACTGGTGTGGTTTTTATACAAACTTGGGCCTGCTTATAAAACTTGGGCAAGAGGGGTGAAATGAAATGATTATGAGGGAATATTTTGCAAATGAGTGATAGGGAGATGAGTTTATGACTAATTTTCTTTGAGCTTAATGGGGGCTTTAACTCATACTGACTTTTATAACCCTTATTGACACGTCCCCTAACTGATGATTTAGCTCGGAGGTCAAAGGAGAGTGTTAATTATGAAGACTTAGGGTTTTTCTAGGAACTAAGGTTTGATAATTTTCCCTTAATCATAAAAACACAAAAACACTTGGAGGATGAGGAAAAATGTCCACTTACCACCTTTGACACTTTTGCAGGCTCTTTAAGGCAATTTGAAGGGTGCTCCCTTGAGCTTTTGGCACTTTTCTGTAGTTTGGAGGGTTTTTAGCATAATCATAGCGCCTGGTAGAATCGGGGTGAGTCGGTTCATGTGTGCGCAGCGCCGGGTAGAAACTAGGCAAGTCAAGCCCCTACGAGCAGCGCCGGGCCTATCGAGTTAGCCTTTGAGCACAACACTGAGCCCCTGGGTGTGTCGAGTCTACCTAGGCATAGCGTTGGGCTGTACGTGCAATGCATGCAGCTATACGCGCAGTGCAGTGCAATAAATTCATTGTGGGAACCTATATTCACGTAGGGCCGAGTCCTGTGAGCGCAATGTCGAGTCCTGAGCGGAGCACCGGTAACCTTGCCCAGAAATTTTAGTGAAGCTCAAAAACTTCTTCCTTGAAGGGTTTTTACTCTCCACAAATCCATAATGAGTTAAGTGATAAGTAAATTGACCCTTTATAGTCTTTTGGCAAACAAATTTATCTTTGCCAAACCTACTTTGTAATGTTTTTTTAACCTTTTTTTCATTTCATTGATATTCTTTTAATTTTCTGCAGTGGGTGACTTAAAAACATAAAAATGATGCCTTTTTCCTACTGATCATTTTCTTTGTTTCTCTTTAGGCAGCTGACATGGTGAATTTTGATTTCCCTTGACCCATTGATGCTTTTAGAACTTGTTTTGCAGATGGTTGTTTGAGTCATATGATTCACTGTGTTTTGGCTTGTCCATGCCTTCCAATCAAATTTCAGCCAATGAGTGCCATGAAAACCTTCAAATAAATCTTTTTCCTCTGATCCTTTGGGACATTCCTAAAAAAATTTAACAACCTTAAGCACTTGCAATGGTGGGATCCTCTTTAAGACCTCTCTATTCTTACCTAGGAGATTAAGTTGCCTTTGTTTGGGAGGTGAGTGAGAAACCTGTTTTCATCCTTTTATTTGATCCTTGGGCATGATAAGTCTATATTTGACAAGCATCACAACTTTCACTATCCTATATGCTAACTTTATTTGGCCATTTATGATTTGCAGGTGCCTTGTCATACTGATTTGGCCCTTTCTGTCACTCTTGGAGTTTGACACTTTTATAGTAGTGACCTTATGATCAGTTTGGAATTCTTCTTTGAACCTCAACCCTATGCTTTGATTCCTCTAATAATTTGAGGGAATATGATTGAAAATGGAGGATTTGAATTTCCTCATACTGGTACTCTTTGCATTCTTTTCCTTTGAAGCAGTGGAACACTTACCTTGGAAAAACTTAGAATGAAACACACAACAGTCCCTTGAAATCTTCTTCTGCTGGCATGATGGAGGCTCATTTTCCTCATTTCACCCTATTTGCCTATCTTTCCAAAACCTTAGGTTTTAGGGTTGTTAGAGAAAAAATCATTAGTGTTGTCTTCTAAGTTCTCTATAGCCCTTTCAAGTTCATTCATTTTTGTTCAATTCACCTCATCATTTTCCCTTATTTATTTATAACTTATAAAAATCTTCAATTTCATGCTTGGTTGTGCTAATGTGCCTTTGTCCTTGTGGTTTTCTACTCTGATCTTTGCTTGGCATACTGCTGGTCCAATCATCCCCTAGAAACCCTTATTTTCCTTGAACATGGGCTGCTTCCTCCTTCCTTGTCGTGGGTGTCCTTTAATGAGCAGCAGGCCTCTTACCTTACCTAATTTTCTATTGATAGCTGCCTTGACACTCTTGTAGAAATGTCAAAATGGACAGTTGTCCTTTTGCAGAATTTTGTCCTTGATAAGGAGGTCTTCCTTGGATGATTTTCTTGATCTAACTTAGAAAAATAGGTGCATGACCTTTTCTCTTTGATTCAGCTTCTAGCACATGGAAAACAATGATTTAGTACACCAAATTTAACCCTACAACCTATGGAACCCTAGTGACCTATTGAGAGGCTCTTTGACTTGGTTTTTGACTGAAATATTGGCATAGGGTCTTCAAGTATGAAAAAAAAAAGATCTTTTTGATAATTTTGATGTATTGAAGATCGAAAATCCAATGTACTTGATTTATCTAAAGAGCCTATAGAGATAGTATTGAGGCCATCAATGTTTGAGGCATTTGATGAACATGGAAAAGGGTAGGTTGTTTGGAAATCCTAGATGGAAAGTGGGAGGGTTAAGGATAGGAAAAAAGGAGTATTAAGGTTGTGGGTGTGAAAATGAGACAAAGATGAGTGTCATAAGCCCATGAGGGGTCTTCTAGGAGTGATAGGCTAACTAGGGAATGCCAAAGTAGTAGAATAGAGAAATTTTTATCTTAGGGATAATGAAAGAAGTGAGATTTATAAAACTTACAATATTCATGAATCTTGTTTTCAAAAATGTAGGACAAGTATTTAGTCATCTATAAAATAGAAAAAAACACTAATGACTAACACCCGACACTTCTATCTCAGATACACCTCTAGGATGGGGGCCTGAGGGAGCCCAGTATGCACTAGTGGGGGAAAATACTATGTAGAGGAGGAGGTGGGGTGGTCGGACAGTTGTTCCGACCCGATTTTTTTTCTCATTGGGATGAGATGCTATTGTACATAGATGACTATCCCTATAGTGGGATGAGTTATCGTGGGGAATCGAACTTGCCACTGTCGGTTGGTTGAGTGTGGGGGCCTGATGGTAAGTGAAAATTTGCTAATATTTTATGTGCATTCTAAAGTTTCAGAATATTGTATATGTTACTGATTCTTTCACTTTTGGTATGCAGATATGACACTGGTAAAACCGGCCGGGTATATGGGACAGCCTGCAGTATCAGGAGCTACAGAACTTAGTGGATCGAGGGTAGCACAAAATGAGGATGAAATGGCCCTCCTGGAGGACATATGTCGTAGATGTCAGAGGCTTCTGACTGGTGTTTCAGAGCGCAGCTGGCAAGACTTAGATGACTAGTACATAGAGCCATGTATTGGTCTACACTTAGAGTGGCGAGGGGTCATGTGGTGCATGGCGATGGCCAGATAGGGGATGTGTGATCTACGAGCTACAGGAGTAGAGCCATTTGCTCGAGATCCTCCAGATAGTGATTAGGTGTAGGGGCAGGTGGTGCCCCCAGTTTTGAGTTTTTGTAACATGCTATGGGCATGTTATATGTATCAGAGTTGATGGACTCTAAAACATTATATACGACTCATATTATGGATATGCATCATTTTTATGACTTTATGTTATTACCTTGTGTTAAATGCATGTGCTAAATGCCAATCTAGAATATTGTTTGCAATGCTATCTACATAGTGATTTTGCGCTCTAGGTACATGATTGAATGTAGTGATTTCAAATTCACACATCGAAAGCTTCACTCATAGATATCTTCTAAAAAGGGTAGGATTGTGTACACGATATACACCATTCAATTGCATGACAAGAAACAAGGAATATAAATGGACATGAAGGTGGAGGATACGATTGGAAAGGGCATCGGCTAATAAACCTCGCACTGCATCATATTCAGCTTGATTATTGGTGGTAGTACCAATGCATACACCATTCGAGAGAATAGGTGAATGAAAGGGGGTGAAAACGGCCCAACCTGCGAAGGCTAGATTCTAGGAGTAGCGACTTGCACCATCAACATAACCAATATAAGGTGTGGATGAAAGGTCCATCTGATAGGTGCCATAAGACAATAAATGGGTGGATGATGAACAATGCTGGCAACCTGAGCGCAAAGTAGAAATCAAACCAACACTGCGAGAGGGAGTGATCTGGGTAAGATGTCTACTACTCACACATCAATAGGTAGGTGGTGTGTGGGAGCTACCGGAGGTGTAGCTTATGTTCAGGCCATGAAAGTCACCATAGAAACGAATGGTTCCATCCCGCTTATGGGCCGAAAATATGACTTCAGGGGTGAACAAGGCTTCCATGATGTCATCATCACAATAGAAGATGGGGTGACTAGAGGAAGGGATACCACATGACTCAGTGAAGCTACCTAAATCATCATCATGAGAAGAAATTTTCACATGTGCATCATCATAGGGGATGATGGAAGAATAAGCATATAAAGGATCCATCGATGGTGAGCCCAGGGTGATTGCTGAAGGGAGGTCGAGTGAAATAGAAGGGGAAGTTTCAGAGGGAGCTTCCACTGAGGGTCTCATGGATAATGATAGGTAAAGGATGGTGGCCACAGGCTCTGTCATCTTGACCTTAGGAGGGGGGATTTCAATGGGAGTAGGTAAATCCTCAATTTGGCTCGAAGCATAATGTGCAAGGATGGGAGAGGAAAAATGATTCTATTCAATCTCGGACTCTCGAACTACCTCCAAAGAGGCATGGTAATGCATGAGGCGGGGAAAGTGGTGGGAATAATGGCGATGGAGATCACACAAAGCATAAGGTTGGTTGGTGTGAATATTCTTAGGGCTCCTGGCTACAGTAGAGGAAGAAATAGAGGCTTCAGAGACCATAGACTCAGGGAATGCAACAATAACCATGGGCTTGATACGAGGCAACTCAGGACATGTATGGGTGGCATGACCGACAACATCACACAAAGCACAAGGCTTTGGAGGCAGAGGAGGAACAGGGTCAGTTGGGGTAGCCTTGTCCTTTAATGCCTTCTTGCAAGCTTTATCCTTTTTACTTGAAGCTATCACAATAGGAGAAGGTTCTTGTTGAGGTGGCTAAGGCACGATAGCAGCGAGAGGAGTCATGGGGACCAATTGAACCAGGGTCAAAGCAAGATAAGGTTTGGGTTGACTAGGTAGGGTAGCAGCCGGGGGATCAATGTACTAGACAGGAATCCCCAGGGTTAGGTTAGGAAGGGATAGAGTAGCCATGACAGGTACCGAGAACACTCCAGGAGGGGGAGGTAGGAACGGTATCTAACCTGAGGGGTAGTCACCAAGCAGGACGGATTCGAGATGGTTAAGGTCTGGAGGAACCGTTCTAGGAGGGTAGAAAGGCTCATGGATACCAGCTGCAGGTGAAGGGACAAGAGGAGAAGGTACAGAAGGCTAAATCTAAGGGCTAGGAGGAGGTTGCGGAGGGCAAGGCTGCTGACTAGCCGAAGCGAGTCGCTTGAGGGAATCTCGAGATGATTACATCATGCAAACATTCAATGAGGTGGGATCAGAGACGAGAGGAGGAATACCAGGGAATGTACCAAGCAAAGAGGAGTCCATGTAGACTCTGGGTGAAACACTGGTCAAGGGGTTGATGGTTTTCTTATTGGCCATCGAAGATATGATGGACTCATGGAAGGTCTAAGACTTTGGTTAATAATATGTCAACTGGTCAATGGTGACTATCTTTCCATTATGGGGAAAGGACATCTTGCAGTTAACCATAGATGGTACAACAAACATTTCATAGGTGTAGCTACAACCCAATACAATGTTGTAATCTAAGGGACATCAATGACTTCTGCGTCAATGCAAACAATCTTGCCCGCAATAGTAATAGGACAATTGCAAAAAAGGCCAATGGGTTGGGAAGCATGGCCATCCCATGCTCATATAGTGATCGTGGAAGGGGCTAACTCAGGTGATTCGAGTTTCTTCAAAACTGAATCAGATATCACGTAAGTGGATGCCCCCTCATCAATGATACAACAGGAAATGTTGGCATTCCGAATCTTGACTGGGATTTGGAAGGCGACGGAAGTAGGAAGAGGAGGATGTTATGACTGGTCAACATCAAAGACGATCAATCGATCATCTGAATGATCTACAGCGCCCATGGCAGATAGTAGATATTTCATTGTGAAGGGCATGACTAGAGGAGTTCCAGTGTTGAGATGGGAGCAAGAGATTGCACCAAATCATCTACTATACTATACGAATGGGCAGCTTTTCCAGAAGCAGTGTTTCGATGTAATGGTCCCTTAGGGATCTTGGTATCAACCTCTACCTTAGGCTAAGGGATTTGAAATGGACCATTACTTTTCGAAAGAGGCTCTGTAGAACCTAAATAAAGGGGCTCAGGGGCAGACGTAGTGGGAGGTTTGTTGTGCTGACGGGACCGAGTTTGAAGGTTGAGGTTAATGGTTATAGGTTGGTAAGAATTCATCATGAGAATATAGTAATCGGAGGTACTATATGGAGGAGGTTGAGTGGTTTCCTAACCTTCAGGTGGTTGGGTAGCCATAAATCCTTGTTGAGGGAAAGGATTAGTAAACACAGTTGGCTGATTAGATGCAGCATTAGGAGGGACAGAAAGGGAGGTTTGTTGTCTTCACAATTTTGCTTGAGTCTCCCACATCTACTGTATTTGTGGTAAAAGAGGACAATCATGAGTGTAATGACCATAAACACCACAACAACAACAAGGCTTATTCGTGCGAACAGGCCTGTCCTACTTGGGCTGAGTGCCTTGTTGCTGGTTAGCAGTGTTAGGTGCATTACTTGGGGATTAGGTCCAGGATTATTGGGGGGAGATTGATTTTGAGTTCCTTTCCTCTTATTTTTGGAAGTAGGAGGATTAATCGAGCCCTACTGTGCATACACCTTCCCCTGAGGGGGTGGTGGCTACTATTACAGGGGTTGAGAAGGCAAGGGAGGTGGGGGTGCTAATGCTTGATGAAACGGAGCACCAGGCTGCGGATACAGATAATAAGGATGTTGAGTAACATCATGGTAAATAGGTTGGGAAAAATGAGGAGCCATGATGTATCCTAGATACATGCTACTGGGAGGGGGAAAAGTGTTGGAGGTGCTGGCCCCTCCTTAAGAGAAACCATAGCCCATGGGAGGTTGAGCGTAAGGATGAGAAAGAGCTCAACAATACCATCAGCGACATGAGATGCCCTCTGTGCATTGGCACCACCGGGTCTAGGAAGATCAGGTAGAATGGTATAAACATAACCCAACCGAGTGTAGATCAAGTCATATTTTAACACAATCTAGAAAGCGGCTTCTTCAGTTTGAGGGAAATGCGATGCGACATCATTGCGTATAGCAGGAAAAAGCGATCTAAGGAACCATTCCATGTATACACTGTCTTCAAAGGTAGGGGCTCGACATACGCTCTTTCTTCTCTGCCATTCCTGGACATGATCAAATAGGCAGGTTACAGACAATTGATGGAAAGAAGTCAAAAGTTCAGTACCAATGTCATAATGGAAGGGAAGCTGGAAATAAAACAGAAAAGCCTAGGCAAGAGTCGCAAAGGTGGTATGAGAAGATGAGGCATGATCAACATACCACTTAGAAGCTTCACCAATAAGCATACTTTGGAACAACCAAATATGGAAAGAGTCATCAGTAATGGAGTTAGATGAACACCACATGTGGAAATATCAGACATGATTTGTAGGATCTTCTCCAGCAAGACCTTCAAACTTGGGGTTGTCGGAAGGGAGCTTGGTTGGCATAGCAGGCCAACTAGCATCATGGCATATAGGTTCATTTATCAACTGGTTAAAATCGAGAAGACTGAGGCCTGCCATATAGGGGAGCAAGGGAGCAACTAGGGTAGTTCTTGTGGCGGTCCCACTAGTAGTATTCCCAGCATTAGGGTCGGGGTTACCACTAGTGTTAGGTCTTGAACCAGACATGGTGAAGGTGATAGGGGGAGAATCAGGGGCGGAACCAGAAGGGACACCAAATGAACCAGAAGAGGAGTCAGAGTGCAGACTCGGTGGAGGAATAACTCTAATTCTACATAGAGGAGTAAGTCACCCAAATAGAAACTAAGGATGAAGGCCAAGAAGTCTCTAAGATAAATGCCTTGGGGGTGCAATTATGAAAGCACAAACACGACACAAGGGGAAGAGAGACCAAAAAGGGCGAGGAGGTGTAGGATTAACTGATTACAATGTCAAAGTAAGGTCATATACGTGCAGGATCAATTGATTACAATGTTAAAGTCTTTGCCTGGTAGTGTTAACCAGGCTCTTCTTCACTTAGGGTGTGTGTGTGTTAAGTGTGTAAATTTTAATTTTTTGACCCAGAAATTTGTAGGGAAGAAGAAAAAGTGCGTTGTATAACTGTAAATAAACCTACAGATAACAGTATATGAAACTGAAATAACAGAAAACAAACAACTAATCATGCATTAATCTAAACCCAAGGAGGCAGGCCTCTCAAAAAATAGTCTGTAGGTGGGCAAAAATCTAGTCAAAACACACCAAAATAGCCAATAGATCTAAATTCAGGAGGGACAATGATCTAAAGGTCAGATCTACTAGAAATAGGTGCAGAAAAACAACAAAAAATCAGAGGAAAAACTGTTGTAAATGAGGTGGCGAAAGGCTATAACCTGGAGGGAAGCGGAGGGGACCTTAGAGGAAAAACCAAAAAAAACTAAAAGGACATGTTTTGGATGGATAAATAACCAATATGCAGTGGATCTGAAGGTAAGGGGTCAGATCTAAAAAAATGGTTGAACACACTGAAATTTTAGACAACTTGCAGCATCTAAAACTCTTCCACAAAAGGTGGAGGGTACTAAAGCCCTCGAGGGCTAGGTTCCCACTTTGATGAGTAAAATAGAACAAGTACAGGTCCAAAATGGGTGGAGATGGAGGTCAGAAAACCATAAACAGAGGCCCAGACAAACCTAGAAAAATATCGGAAAAATTCTTGCAAAAAGTTCAGGTCACAGTTTCTGACCTATTTTCTAGAGAGGTCACAGGTTTTGGCACAATAAGTGTGACCTGTACTTCTGGCACTCTCAGGAACAGTTTTCAGAAAAAAATTTCGTCTTAGCTACGGCTGATGCCTGTAACCTGCACAATAGGTCCAAAAACACACGAAAGTTAGAATTTTCAATGTTTCATGGTTTTATAGGTTAAAAGCAACATCAAGAAAAGAAAAACAAGAAGCTGAAGAGAAATCCTAGGGTTAGAAGCAGCTGGATATGCAAGGATCTGAAAAACGAAAAATGTCGGAATCGTAAACCCTTGTGGAGTCGCCGGTTGTTACTATGAATATTAATCAGAAGTGTACAAAAAAGGCTCACTTTAGTCATGCATAAAAAAATAGCCCTAATAGTAAAGATGGTTGCCAATATGTTTAGATCTACAATTAGTTGACCAAGATAAATGCTGCAAAATCTAGATCTATGCATTAAAAGACATTAAGAAGTAAATAAAAGCAAGAGTTGCTCCATGCATCCAATAGACAAGACAAGATTTTTTTAAAGAATTTTTGTATTTTTTTACATCTAGGAAGGGAACATAGAAAGATGTTACCAGTCCCCCTCAATGGATGGGTTCTTGTAAGTCCTCAGCACTTTAGATATAAAATCCCTCTCTCTTGATGGTGTAGAAAACCCAAACAAAAATGGAACTCAAAGGGAGCTCACAAGAAAAATGGTAGCAAAATATGACAGTGATGGTGGATCAAAGTCAGACCAAAAGTATAGATCCAGAGTGATATTTAGGCAACAAAAGGTAGTGAGTGAATGAAAAAACCCTTCTATTTATAAAAAATATTGATTTAGTCTAGATATTGGTGCATAGTTAAAATATTATTAACCAATTCAAGATCCAACTTTTATGGAATATTTTATTATATTTGTTGGAGGGAAAAAGAATTTGACTTGGTTCAAATCTCTTTATTTATAAATAATAAATAAATAAATGATTTATTTATTATTTTAAGGATGTGGTTGAGTAATAATCAAATCAATAATGATTTATCTAAATAATTTTCATGTTTTGGGTTAAATATGGCCAGGAATATTAATTAAGCTATTGTTTAACTAATTATTCCTTTAGGAAAGTCAAACAAATGAAGATTTTTTTAGTATTTCCTCATGGGGTTTCCTGTTTAGACCATAAACAACTTAATAAATGTGGTTTACTAAGTTATTTTTCATAGCAAAAGCAATTTTACTTAGGGTTAAATTTGTCTTACATGGTGTACTTTGGTCCATCTAATAGTAACAGGTTAGATGACCAAAAAATGGTGTAACACCCCCCCCCCCACTCTCTATTTCCCCCACCCTGTTTATCTCTTTCTCTCTCTCTCTTTCTCTATCTCTCCCCCCTCGCTCTCTCCCCCCCTCTCTCTCTATTTCTCTCTCTATCTCTCTCTCTCTCTCTCTCTCTCTCTCTCTCTCTCTCTCTCTCTCTCTCGTCCGCCCTCTCTTTCTTTACCCTCTCCATCTCTCTTTGTCACCCCCTATCTCTCTCTCCCTCTCTCTCTCTCCTTCCCTCTCTCCCCCTGATCTCTCTCTCTCTCTCCACCCCTCTCTCTCTTTCCCCCACTCTGTCTCTGTCTCTCTATCTCTCCCCCTCCCATCTATCTCTCTCTCCCCTCCTCTCTCTCTCATGTCTCTCTCTTTCTCTCTCTCCCCCCTCCTCTCTCTCTCATGTCTCTCTCTTTCTCTCTCTCCCCCCTCCTTCTCTCTCTCTCTCTGTCTCCCCCTCCTCTCTCTATCTCCCCCTCACTTTGTCCCTTTCTTTGTCTCTCTCTCTCTCCTATATCTCTGTGTTACACACACAAACATATTCTCTCTCACTTTCTCTCCCTCTGTCTCTCTTCCCCTCACTCTCTTTCTCTCTCCCTCTCCCCACTCACTCTCGCCCTCTCTCTCTTCCCCCCCTCTCTCTCGCCCAACCCTTGTATCTCTCTTCGCACCTCTCTCTCTCTCTCTCTCCACCCCTCACTTTATCTCTCTTTCTCTCTCTCTTTCTCTATGTGTGTGTCTCTCTCTCTCTTTGTCTCTCTCCCACCCTCTCTCTCTCTCAAACAAGCACACACACACACACACTCTCTCTCTCTATCTCTCTTTCATTGTCTCACACAAACATACTCTCTCTCTCTCTCTCCCCCCCCAACTCTCTCTCTCCCTCTCTCTCTCTCTCTCTCTCTCTCTCTCTCTCTGTCTCTCTCTCTCTCTCTCTCTCTCTCTCTCTCTCTTTATTTGTCTCTCTCCCACCTTCTCTCTCAAACAAACAAACACACACACACACACTCCCTCTATATGTCTCTCTCTCTCTATCTTTCACACATACTCTCTCACTATATCTCTCTATC